>JAWWLR010000002.1:68792045-68802072 GCA_035041075.1 Acraspis erinacei
GTCCAATTTTCTACCCGGAAGTATATTTATGTGGAGTTTCCACCAACAAGAATAATCTTTAACGAAAAACAAGACTTCTTAAAACACGAATTTTTAACCAAATAGTTGAATTTTCATCTAAAAAAAATGTAACCATAAATTAAATAGTTAGATTTTAAGTTCAAAAATCAATTTCTGAAAAGAGACTTTTTAAAAATATAGTTAAATTTTCAACCGCATTAATTTTTAACTAAAAAATGGAATTTTAATCCAGAAAGATTAATTTTCAAATAAAAACAAGCTTTTTCTGCAAACTAGTCACGTTTTTCATTTTTTTGGAAATAAATTAATTTTGAACGAAGAAAATAAATTTCCAAACAAGATTTTTTTCCAGCAAAAAACGAATACATTTTTGGTTACAAAAAATAAATAACCTCAAAATCTGAGTTTTAAACCAGGTATAACTTTTCCCTGAAGATACTTAAATTTACAACCTAAAAGGAAGATTTTTCGACAAAAACTTGGATTTCGAACCAAACATTTTTATTTTCATCAAAGATTTATTGTATTTAAAAAAAATTTTAATTCATTTTAGGCGTCCTTGAATTTTAGATAAAATAAACTCCATGGGAAATTTGTTCCGTAATGAAAAACCGACAACGTGCTTCTGCTCACTCTTATCGATATCGACGCCGTAGCTCTTCGTTCACCCACGAAGATTGGCGGAAACATGCGACAAATTTCTAGCTTGGTTCCAGTTAACGCGTTACATCCTGTCAGAGTTTTCGTGATTAAACATTAAAATATAAGCATTTTAAACTGTTAATATTTTAAAGATAGGATATTTTATAAGGGAAATAAAACAATATTTCAAATATAAATCAAATTTTGTTTATTTATTTCTTTTAAACAAAACAATGAATTTTCTGCTTTAAAAGATGAAGTTTTAACGAAATAATTAAGTTTTCATAAAAATAATTTAATTTTCAACCTGAATAGACGAATTCTAAAAAAATCAGTATAGCAGTTGATATTTTATCAAAAAAATATGAAATTTCATTTTTCTAGATGAATTATAAAACAAAAAAGACGAATTTTCAACAAATAAAGATTTTTCAGTTATGAAAAAGAATTTCACCTAAATTGTAGAGCCAAAAGAATATTTTTTGGTAAAAAATTGAATTTTCATTTAAAACAATTAATTTTCAATCAAAAAGAGTCTCGAAACTATTTAAATTTTCTAACAAAGCCGCAGTTGAGTTTTAACCAAAATTATCAAACAAAATAGTTGAAACTTCAAGCAAAGAAAATTAATTTTCAATCAAACAGTTGCACCTTAGTACACGAAGAATGAAATTTCTACTAAAACAGATGCATTTTTTCATCAAAAAAGTAAATTAAACCAAAAAAATTTGAATTTGAATCCAAAAAATATTATAGTTTGACTTTTCAGTATCAAAATATGAGTTTCTATCAAGAAGTAAATTTTCTAAGAAGATAGTTATTTTTGAACCCAAAAAGATGAGTTTTCAACCAAATATTTGAATTTTCTACTATAAAGGATGACTTTTTTTACATAGTTGAATTTTTTAATAAAACAGGTACATTTAGACCCCGAAAAGATGAAATTTCTAATGAAACTAATACATTTTTAATTCAAAGGGACAAGTTAAAAAAATAATATTTGCATCCAAACAAGGCTTTAGTTGACTTTTCAACTCTAAAATATGAATTAATAATTAAAAACATATTTTCTACAAAAAGAGTTAAATTCTCAACCTAAAAAGACGAATTTTCAACAAAAAAGTTAAATTTCCAATAAAATGGCTTAATTTTTAACAAAGTTGTTGAATTTTTAATCAGAGAATTATATTTATAACAAAAAACGTAATCTTCACGAGGAAGAAACTGAAAAAAAAGAAATATAAATATAAATAAAACGCAAACAAATTACTGAAAAATTGTTGAGATCAGAAACATGTAACATATTTACCCCCTAGAGTTTTTCACAGCCGGAATATAAAAATTTCAAATTTAATTATTTAAATTTTTTAAGTTGTTCTGTTTTCCAGCTATTTGAAGTTATAGAAATTCGCTAATTTTTGCAAGATTTCTTTTCTTGATCCCTGATTTTTCTATAACTAATAAAATTCTCTGAATTAAAAAAATACATTGTTTGGTACGTTCATTTTCTCTCATTAAGTTTCTTGGTCATGTAAAGATCAATTCATATTAATTAATCTTGAAAAATTATTAATTTATTTTGTGTCACCGGGCATAAAGGTGCCTCATGAAATCATTTTTCTTTTGATTTTCTAATACCTTAAATCTAAAATTTCTTTCTCTTGATTAGAAAATGATTACCTATTTTTTTACATTTTTAAAAAAATATTCAGAGGTCACTATAAAATGTTTTGAGTCGCATATTCGATTTTCCAATGTATTTGAATTTTGACTCGTAAAGAGCTACAAATCTTTTGTTTATTATTTTTTTATTGGATGTACAGTTTTTTTTTATTGTGAAAAATAACATCAAAAATAAAATAGAATAACATTTATGGAAAAATGACACAAGAAAAAAAAGGAATAGGCAAAAGTCGTTCAACCAAACAAGATCCACGTCCATGAAATTTAGTTATCAAAAATACATTAGAAATAAAAAATGAACTTATTGGAAAAAACAATGCAAGTTACAATAACTTTTTAATCATCAAAATTGGTCGCCTACATTACATCTACAAATTTGCTTAGAACCACTTTACGCTAGGATGCGTATTTTTGGTTTAAATCGTAAAAAGAACAAATTAACTTTATGAAAAAAAAGAAACAAGTTACGCTAAAATGTTTAAAAACAAAATTGTTTCTTGTAGAATGCGGACTTTTTTTAATTGCAGGAATAAGACAATGAAAATACGTTTATTTGTAAATCAATGCATATTATAAATTCTAATAATTACATTTATTGAAATGATATACATTTTTAGGGTAGCTGAGAATAAAATTTTAATATATTTTGCAATATCTGAATAGGCAATCCCAGGGCATTGAACTCAATGTAAAAAAGTTCGCCGTGATGAGATTTTCTTCGTTAAATTCGAATGAGCTTTAACTAAAGAGAACTCACAATCACCAAAATACGGTTGTCGCTGGCTTCATCCTTCATTTTAAAAGTCATGTGCACAAATGTAGCGCGGTAAAGACACTATCGAGCGCGAAGCGCATGATAAATATATTATCAAGCGCGTACTTTTTTGTCGCGCTCATAGTGTACTTTTTTCGCGCTCAAAGGATAAGAATTCAAATGAATTGGAAAAAATTTATAAATATTTAAAGAAACTTCATTAAAATCAGTAAATTTGAAATAAACTTAGCAAAATTCAAGGGAATTCAACAGAATTTGATAGAATGCCGACGAATTAATGATGATAATTAAGTGAATTTAGAAGAATTCACATAAATTTAAAAAAATTAATTCCGAAAAGGAACTTCAAATCTTTTTAAAATATTGAAAACTTACCAATTTTTAACCAAAGAATTGACTAAGGACTATAAAGCAATTCGAGTTAAATTGATAGAAATTCAAATGAATTGAAAAAGAGTCTTAGAATCGAGAAAGTTCCATTAATTACAATTAAGTTTGAATGAATTTAGAGGAAGTCAATGCAAATGTGAAAAATTTAATAAATATCATAGAAAACTGAATTTAAAAAACAATGAAGTTAATTTGAAAAAATTCTAAAAATATGCAAGAATTCTTTGAATTGAGCGGCTTTAATAGAATTTCAAAAAAATTAAACAGAATTAAAAAGAATTTGATGAAATTCTTAAGAATGAATAATAAGATTTGAAGATTTGAAAATGAATGAAAGAATTTATTTAAATCCATTGAATTCAATAGAATTGAGTGAATTTAAAAGAATTCAGGGCAAATTCAACAAAAAATTTATTTTAGATTTGAAAATATATTGAAATCTTTGAAATTCTACGAAATCCCCCACTTCTTGTGAATATATTTTTTGAAATCCATAAAAATATTATAATATCCTGTGAAATTCTATGAAATTTGATATTTTCAGAAATCCTAAAAAAATAATTAAAATACCTTGGTAGCTTTTGAAATTCCTGAAAATCATTGAAATCATTAGAAAATCCTTAAACTCTGTTAGAATCCTTTAAAATATTTTAAGATGTTAAATGGTCCTCTAAAATCCTTCCATATCTTCGGAAATTTTGCAAAAGTACATGCAAAATGTTGTAAATCCCTTTAAAATATTCAAACCCTTAAAAATTCCTTGAAATTGTTTAAAGATCTTGAAAATGCCTCGAAATCTTTCAAAATACCCTAAAATATTCCAAATACATTGAAATACCATTAAATTACTGAAACATATTAAAACTTTCTTTTTAATCTTTTAACATGTCCTAAAATATTTCAAATCTTTTCAAATCTATGGAAACCTACAAAAATCCTCACTTCTCGTCAATAGATTTTTTTAAACCAACTCAAATGTTATATAATCCTGTTAAATATATTTTTTTTATATCTTTCAACCTGCTAGGTCCTGCAAAGCGTTCCATACCTTTAAAATTTCTAGAAAATTCTGTATCCTAAAATATTTCAAATGTTTTCTAATCCCTTGAAATTAATTAAATAACAAAAAATTTGGAATCTTTTAAAAATCCCTGAAATATTTCAAATTATCGAAATATTAAAAAAAATTAGTATGAGAATGGTGTTAATAACAAAAAATGGCCAAAACTTATAAATTTGTAAATAAATTATAAAGTTATAAATAATTTTTTAACCTACTAAATTTCACGAAAAATAGAAAACTTAATACTGGGATCAGAATAATTTAGAGATAATTTGTCCTGAAAAAATTAATTTTTCTATGGTATTTTCTTACAGAGACTAAATAAACAATTAAATTTAGCTTCTTTGTCATTTTTTTCGCACAAGCCAATGGCGCCATTAGTTTTTTAGTCACAGTGATTATCAAATAAATTTTTTTTTAACAATAGAAAACTCAAAAGGTTAAAAAATTGTTTATAATATTATTATATAATATTATTTATTATATAATATTCTTATAATAAACTAAGAATTTAAAAACAAATAATTTTTATAAATAAAGACTGACATACTGTTAAATTTGTTTAAGTAAATTGTTTGCTAGACTAACAGTTATCTTAATAGATTCAGTCAGAGATAAAAAATCATCTCGTTTAAATGAAAAATGTTGCTGATGTATTTTTAAAAATATTGCTAAAGACAAAAGCAAATTAAAAAATTGGCTTTATTTTATTTCTGATGAATTAGTTGCAAAAAAGCCGATAAGAAATGTTAGATTGATTAATAAATGTATCTTGTGGATGAATTTCTGCACAAAAATTAATTTTGATGCATAGAAAAAATACAAAATTCGGTCCTATGCAAACATAGTTTACGTAAAATTGGGATGTCTTTTTTCAATTTTTTGAAATAAATGAAATAAATTTTGGGCGAATTCATTCAAAAATATATTTTTTTAGTATACGGCCTAACAAGGCCCATTTTTCAATGATATTGCTCCCCCCCTTCCGAAAATGCCATGGATTTTCTCCAATTTAAAAAAAATGTACAATCAAAATCCCAAATTTATTTAAAATAAATTATTATTATTTGACATAAAGTATTTTATAGTTTTATATTATATTTAACTAATAAAGTTATATTTCACAAAATTTAGCCATAATTTGTTGCCCTGTCAAAATTAGTAAAAAAATTGAAAGTTCTAGCTTGGCCAAAAGAACAAAAATTTTTATAATCAAAAGTGGCTAATGCGAAAAAGTTGCTACAAATAATAAAAGTCTCTCATGACTTTTTGAAATAAAAAGAACCTTGAATTTTTTCAAATTTTCGCGCGCTTCATTCGAATCACTCGAATTTCACTGGTTTGGTTTGTTGGCACATGTTTACTGATTCAAATTCAGTAAGCCCTGAGGTAAAAAAAATTAAAATTTTTTAACGCATTGTGAATCTGTTTAAAATTAAGAAATTTATTACTTTGGATCCACTCTAATAATCAAACTCTTAATTTCGCGTTAATTAGGACAATTTTTTCGCGAAAATGAAAAGTCAACAAAGAAAGTCCGCACATAAAAAACCAGAAAATTTTCTTTATAAGCTATCCACTGTTATGAAATTGTCCGTAAGATAGAAATTTTTATCCGCTGATCGATCAGTTTTATCGGACGTCGAATAAAAATAGCCTTGTGTAGATTAAAACGCGGCAACGACACTATCCAATTTTTAGTAGAAATTTTCACTGTTCATTTTGAATAATATATACTGAAAACTTTTTCCACTTAAGTACTTTAAATAATAAATTTAAAGTATCTTATTTTAACTTTCACCCTAAAATTTGTAACTGTATTATTTACGTTCATTTGTACACCCTTAAAGCTAAAAAAATGTATCCACATACACATGTAAAATAAAAAATGTAAAATTATGTAAAATACCATTAAAATAAATGTACGTTAACGGAAAAACATCCAAAACCTTAATTTAAAACGACTGAAGTTTCAAGTCTTCTTTTCGCACTGTACTGGACCAGGAAGTTTCCGCACAACGTAGGGAATCGAACTGACTCAAATCATGTAACTCAATGTCATTGTAAAATCTTACGCCAACAGAACATGGTTCTGTTTCTGGCTGTTGCAACGGAATTTTTTTAAACTGCGCAACCGTCGCTAAGAAGAGGTACGGTCTTATAGCTGATCTTTAGGTTTATCAGAACGAGGGTCAATCTTTATCTGCAGTTTACTGTGGAGAACTACTCCCGAAACAATGTGTCATTCACAACAAAATATAAAAGACTAAAAATATTTACTCTCAAATATATTACAGTAGTGCTCAAAAGTATTATTTAAAAAAAGCTGTAATTTTTTTCTGGTGCGTGGCGCTTATCGGATTTCTCTAACTCCCAGAGTTTCGTTTATCGAGCTAATTTTGAGCAACAAAAAATTTCCAGCGAGAAAATTGTTAAAAACAATAAAAATAAGATTTCGGGAAAATTTTAGCACAATCGAATTGGTATTCAAGAAATTATTAACGTCTCAATTCAATAGCAGCTAGGCGACTCGCGCGCGGGCTGTATCGAGAGTCTCAGATCCGATTCATAATACAGTTCACCGGCGCCAAAAGTAAAAACTAATCAATAAATCACGTAAAATTTTTTTTCTTGTTCAAAACTCAAAAATATTCTATATGTATTTTTTTATTTCATTATGACTGTGATATTATTATTTTTCAAGGTAGGATAATAATATACCTTCGGCACTAAATTTTGAAATCGTCAACGTAAGATAATCAAATGTTTTAGGTGCCAGGTCTTTCATAGATCAAATTAACTCAACAAAACATAACTCAACGTAAGATCATTTGTAATATAACGCAAGATAATTTTTTAACTTTACGTATGATAATGGATAATCGGGGCTTTGTTGGCCAACCGACTATTAAATTGAATAGGGACTTTCTAGGTCAAAAAATTCAAGTAACGTAAGATAAGATATTCAACGTAAGGTATTTCAACGCAAGTCAATTATGATCTCAAAACATAGTATACCGGAATTTTACTCAGCTAGCACGGCTCACCGCCTTTTGGTAGAGGGGGTGGTTCTTTTCATTAAAGGTTTCTTATTTTAGAAATAAATACTTAAGGGATTTACATAATAGAATTTCACAGGTTATTTATTCAACAATAGAAGAATCGATATAATCCAAGAAAAGTTATGGTTTCGAACAAAGTTAAATCGGTTCTCAAATTAACAAGGGAAACTAAAATCTAATAATTAACAATTGATGTTAGTGCTCATTCCGACAACACTTCCATGACTCAATAAAAGAAAATAAACTAATTCGCAAATTAACATAAAACGCAATTTAAGGTTATGTTGGGGAATCAGCAAAGAAAAGGGGGATCAGCGAATCACATTAATCGGGAAAAATCAATGAAAACGGGATTCACAATTTCAGCTACATCGTGGGAAAAATCAGTAATAAAGGGCAAATCAGCAATAAAGGACAAAGTAATAAAATTAATTCACATAATGAATCAGCAATAAAGGACAAAGCAATAAAATCAATTCACATAATAAATCAGCAATAAAGGACAAAGTTATAAAATGAATTTACATAATAAATCAGCAATAAAGGCCAAAGCAATAAAATTAATTCACACAATTAATTCAGGTCGAAATTCACAGATTCAGCCATAAAGGGATGAATATCAGAAATTCGGCAATATTGCAAAAGGGGCAATAAAATAAAAAATCAGTAATAAAGAATTCACACAATAAATCAGTAATAAAGGGCAAATCAATAAAATTAATTCAAATAATACATCGGCAATAATAAACAAAAGAATTTGTGAGTTACATGGCGAAACTCTGTGTTCACGTGCTCGACACAAACTCAATATTTTAGTACGTAATCTTCAAAAGATAAGTAGCCACATGAACAGAGGCTTCGCCATAATGAAACCAAGAACTTTACCGGCTGAATCGTTGCACAATCAAAGGAACTGGACCATCTCTCAGAAAATTACGCGTCCACTATAATAACGTGTGCGACCACTGGGCAACTTCGAGGATCACTGACGGAATGAGAACGAGTAAGGCTCTGCGCTTCCGTAAGTATGTTCGGTCAGGCGGCCATTTTGAATGAACTTGACGCTCATTGGTCGGAAAGTTACACAAGAGAATGTTGTAAGTTACAATGTGGCGCTAAATGTGAGATACTACAAAAGGATTTCTCGCCTATATGCCAATTTAAATACAAAATTATATAAATCGATGGATGAAACGAAATCTTTCCTCCGACAATACTTTGAATTAATACATTTCCGGCTCACTAGGCAATAATATAGTTCTTGCACGGAAAAAGTCGTGAGACAATTATCACGAATAAAGTTATTTGTAAGCATATTCAATCTTCGTCACTGTCGTCCTCAATTACAGGCATGATGCTATCCTGCTAAAACATTTTGCTGAGAATTTCAGCTGGCTTCAGAATTTTTGAAAAGTACCTTGCATTAGAAGTTCATGCATCAATGGTGCGGATTCCAATCGCGCAAAGGTAGAGGAAACGTGATTGATAGCTATTCAAGTTACTTACTTACGTTGAAAAACACTGACAGATCCAAGGCTAAAAACGAGTGTTAAAAATGGTAAAAAGCGAATGGTAAACTAGTGGAAGTATGAAGTTGATAAATAAATACAAATCTATGAGTGAAAATCGAATGATACGATGAGTCACATATTAGAAGGGAAACCAACTGCACTGAGAGACCTTCTGTTAGAATAAATGAAAAAAACTGAATTAGAATTTAGTATAATATCGTTCCAAAATAGGGAAAAACGAAGTTTTATCACACTTATTCGTATTACAATACCGAAGTTTAATTTAATCATGAGTATTTAAAACACGAAGAAAACACGAAAAAAACACTAAGTAGTATTCTAAATATGAAATATTATTAATCTTCATTTCAAGAATTAAAACTATGAGAAAATGATATTATTTTTATTGATTTTTCGAAAAAAATTTTAATAAGAAAAATAGTGAATATCATAATCTCGAAAACGTATTTTAGAAATTGATATTGTGAATATGAAGCAAACAGAAGCCTGAGACGCATGGCCAACTATGAAATCATTATTCTTGATTTTTCATATAGTTTCGTTTGAGAATGCTCCTCGAATGTTTACACGATTATCCGATCGAGCCGAAAGGTTATGTTTCACAATATTTTATAAATAGAAATCAACTCTTTCTATTTTCAATTTATACTATATTCATACAACGCAATTTAAAATATTAGGAATTCTTTCTCACGAAATGTATGGTCTAAGGTAATAAGATTTAATTCAATGAGTACAATTTATAAAATATTACATGTAAATGAGAATGTTATTCATAAAAGATTATTATCAGTTCCTTTAAAAAAAACTGTTTTATAAAAGATCAATTTAATCATTGAACAAGATAAAATGTTTAATC
>JAWWLR010000002.1:68812936-68835565 GCA_035041075.1 Acraspis erinacei
GCATATACCGGTGCAAGTGAGAGCATTCTGTGCGTGCTGATGTCACGACATGCGTGCCTAATGCGTCGCATATTGCTCACATTTTGTTATCTGTGAAGACTATTCCTATACGAAATTGCCTGAAATAATTTTTATCATTCGTTTTTTCTGTGCAATTATTGTAAAAATACACGGTAGATTTTTCTAATAGTGTTTTAACATTCTCACCATTTATGTTTAAGAAAGTATTAGAATTGTCAGAAAGTTGACACTAAAGTTTTTCAACGGATCTCCACGTTTCGAGACCCCTGAAACCCAACATCAATTTTTACGATGTCGTCGGTCTGTCCGACCGTCTGTATACACGATAACACTCGAAAAAATGAACGGATCAAATCGATCTTTGGCTAACCTTATTAAGGTCCTAAAAGAAAGGACAACTTCGTTAACCAGCCATTTTGGATAAAAATTCAAAAAGTTGCAGCATTTTCAAAATTTTTTGACCAGTCTTTTTATATTAAAATTTTTTATATACGGATATTTATAGTACTTAGAAAGCCAAACAATTGATCCAAATGACTTTTTGCGGTAGAAAAAAAATCTGAGAGTTATAACACTTTGAAAATTTTTAAAATCAATCGAAAATCAAAAATTTTCAATTTTGTAGTCAAACTGCCAAGATACGAAAAAACTTGAATTAACAAAAACAGTGATCCCGAAAAAGATATACAAATTCGATAACAATCTCTTCTTGATAGGAAGGCGTACTGTTTGTTTTATTCGTAAGAAATTACATTAAAAATAAAAAAATATATACATTTGTGGAAAAACAGCACAAGTTGCAAAAAAATTGTTTACCCAAAATAGAGCTACAAATTTGTTATGAATCACTTTTTGATAGAATACATAGTTTTGGTTTTAATCATCAAAATTACATTAAAAATAAAAATGAAAAGTTGGTGTAAAAACGACAAAAGGTAAGAAAACAAATTGATAGAAAAAAGCTATTCACCAAAAAAAAGAGATACAAATTTGTAATAATGTATTACATTCTCATAATTTATGATTGAAAAAGTATTAGAATTTCCCAAAATGTGACATCACAACATTCAAATTTTGAACCAAACGACGCAAAATACAAAAAAAAGTCTCAAAGAGAAAATATAGCTCTTGAAAAATCCTAGAAATTTCTTTTAACATTTTCCAATTGGACTCGTAATTATCTTTTTATTTATCGTAAGTAATATGCAAAAAATCATAGAATTGAAGAGAATTTAAAATGAATTTTAAACTTTAAAAGATTTTTAGAAATGTAGATTTTTTAATTTCAAAACTAAACTATAGGAGCCTTAAAATAATTTCGAAAGTTTTCAAGAGTATAAACAAATTTTCTTTAAATTTCTGGGAAAATTTAGAAAATTCTAAATTAATTTTTTTAATTTTGAATATTTGAAAATTTTGAGAAAAATTCTAGTTAGCTTAAAAATTTTCAGGAATTTAAGACGTTTTAAATAGGTTACAAATATTTGAAAATATTTTATAAAATCCTATACATTTATAATTTATAGTTGAAAGGTAATTTTCTTAGTTGAAGATTCATTTAACTATAGGTAAAGATTCATCTCTATGGTTACAAATTCAAATATTTCTTTTCTTTTAGTAGAAAATTTAACTTTTTTAGTTAGAACTTTAAATATTCAGTTGGAAATTGATGTATTTTGTTGAAAATTTACCTTTTTAGTTAAAAAATTTTTTTTTTAAATTGAATTATTTTGTTGAAAATTCAATTTCTTATCTGAAAATTTAACAATTTTGTTGCAAAGTAGTTCTTTTGTTGTTGAAATTTAGTTGAAACTTCAACAGTTTTGTTGGAATTTCATTTTTTTGTTTATAATTTGTATTTTTAGTACGAATTAATCTTTTTGTTTCAAATTTTAAATATTTCTTTTATTAAAGTTTTGGGGTTAAAAAATTAATTTATTAGTTATATGTGGTTAAAAATCCTAATTTCCTGGTAGAAAATTATATTTCTTGTTTGAAAATTTATATATTTTGTTGAAAAGTGTATGCATTTGTTTAAAAATTAATTGTTTTTCAGATGTATTATTTAGTTTAAATTTTGTGTTGTTGATAGAAAGTTATTTGTTTGAAAATATACCTATTTTCTTGAATTTTACTTATTTAGAAAATTATTTTTTTTAGCTAAACATGTAACTACTTATACTATTGTTGGTTTAGAATTGATCTTTTTGTATAAACTTCATTTTTTAGTTGAAAAATAATTTTCTTTTAGTTGAATATTCCTTTTTTTAGAAAATTAATTAATTTAACTATAATTTTGCGGTTAAAAAACTATATTTTTTGCAAGAAAATTATGCTTCTTGTTTGTCAAATATATATATATATTTTTTTGTTTTTAAAAAATTCAACTTTTTAGTTGAAAATTCATTTTTCTGGTTGGAAATTAAAATATTTTGTTGAAACTTCGTTTTTTGTTTACTTAAAAAATTATTTTATTACGGAAAATTTAACTATTCTATTTTTTGTTGAAAATTCATTTTTGGTTAAGAAATTTAACAATTTTGATGACATTAAAAAAAAAATTTCTTAAATAAAAATGTAACTATACCAATTTTGGTAAAAAGTTGAACAATTTTCTTAAAAATTAATTTTTTTGGATGAAAAATAATTTTCTTTTTGTTGAAACTTCGTTTTTTTGGGTTGAAATTTTTTTTTTTACTAAAAATGGAACTATTTCCTTTTTGGCAAAACATGAATCTTTTGTAGTTGAAAATTAATTTCTTTGGTGGAAAATTGAACTATTTTACAATATTTTCATCGATTTTTTTCTAAATCTATAGAAATCCTGGAAATTTAGAAAAATGTGAAAAATATTCCAGTTTCGTTTTTTACGATTTTGGAAATATTTTTAAATATTCTCTTAAAATAATTATTCAAAATCAAAAATCATTTTCAATTTTCCTAAGAATCTTAAGAAACTGTTTTAATTATTTTAAAGCCTTTCACAATTCGTAAAAAAACACTAATTTTTTGTTTGAAATTTGCAGAAACCTGAAAATTAAAAATTTCAAATTGATTTGTTTTAAATTAGTTTTTTTTTTTTTTTGGTTAAAAAATTAATTTTTTAGTTAAAAATATTCTTCTTGTTGGAAAATATATATACTTTGTTAAAAAATGCATGTATTTGGTTAAAAATAAGAGTTCTTTGTTTGTTAAAAATGTACAATTTTAGTTAAAAATTCGTCTTCTCGATAGAAAATTATTTGTTTAATAATTCAAATTTTTAGTTAAAAATGCATTAAATTGGTTGGAAATTAAATATTCGTTTTTTTTTGTTTGCTTGAAACCTATTTTCTTACTGAAAATTTAACTATATCAATTTTTGTTAAAAATTTAAATATTTTGTTAAAATTTATTTTTTTTAATTTGAAAACTCGTATTTTTAGTAGAAAATTACCTGTTTAAACAGCCGTATTTTTAATTGCAAATTTAACTATTTTGTTAAATTTCTTTTGGTTTTTTGAAAATTAATTTTCTTAACTGAAAATGAAATTATATCAATTTTAGTTGAAAATTTGTTTTTTGCTGTTAAAAATTCACCATTTTTTCGTTAAAACAGTACAAAACTAATATTCTTGTTTGAAAATTAAAAAAATTTTCTTAAAAGTTAGTTTTTTTTGTTGGAAAATTAACTTTTTAGCAAAAATTCAAATATAAAGTTCAAAATTCATATAAATAAATGAAAAAAATGTCTTATTTCAGTAGAAAATTCGTCTTTTTGATAGAAAATTATTAGTTTTAACATCCATCTTTTTGGCTTAAAATTAATTAATTTGGTTGGAAATGTAAATATTTATTTGAAACTTTGTTTTTTTGTTTGCTTAGAAATTATTTTCTTACTGAAAATTTACCTATTCTATTTTTGGTTGAAAGTTTATTTTTATTTATTTCTACTGTTGCAAATTCACTTTTATATTGTTTAAATCGTTTAAAAATCAATTTGTTTGTGTGAAAATTTCACAATTTTGTTTAAAAAATTAGTTTTTTTTATAAAAATTTAATTTTTAGCTTGAAAATTCAAATCTGCGGTTAAACAACTATATTTTTTGCAAATTCTTTGGTTAAAAATTGCAAGATTTTGTTAAATTTTTTTTTTTTTTTTTTTTTTTGTTAAAAAGTAATTTTCTTTTTGTTGAAATTTTTTTTTACTTAAAAGTGAACTATTTTTTAAATATATTTATCGATTCTTTTCTAAATTCTTAGAAATCCTGGAAATAACAAAAAAAGTTTAAAATATTTCAGTTTCGTTTTTGACAGGCTGGAAAATATTTTTAACGATTATTAAAAATCAATAATCATTTTCAATGTTTCGAGAAATCTTAAGAAAACTTTTTTATTTTTTTGAAGCCTTTCACAATTCTTAAAAAGCTTCTAATTTTTTTTAAATAAAATAAAAAAAAAATCCTTGAATAAAAAATATCGTATCCATTTAAAAATAATTTATTTATATTAATTGGACAGATTTTTCTTCTCAAAATTTAAGAAATTCCAGGTCACAAAATAAGTTAATTGTTTGTTAAAACTTTATGTATTTTTTTGAGAGTTCGAAATTATTTGATTAAAAATTCAACTTTAAGTAGTTACATTTTTAGCTAAAAATGTAACTACTTATACTAATGTTGCTTTAGAATTGATCTATTTTGTTGAAACTTCATTTTTTAGTTGAAAAATAATTTTCTTTTAGTTGAATATTCCTTTTTTTGTTAGAAAATTAATTAATTTGATTATAATTTTAAATATTTTGTTGAAGCTTTGGTTTCTTTCGGTTCAAACATTTTTCTTCTTATAAAAATTGAACTACTTCCTTTTTGGTAAAAAATGTATCTGCTGTAGTTCAAAATTAATTTCTATAGTTAAAAAGTAAGCTTCCTTAGCGAAAATTTGAATTATTCGGTGAAAATTTGATTTCTAATTTGTATACAAAATTTATTTTTATTCTTTCAATTTGAATTTTCGCGGAACTTTCACTAAAATAGCTGGCGCCACCTGTCGGCTGGTAAGCTCACCTATTGTTATCTCTGTCGGTAGGGAGATTTTCTACCTTACCAACAGAAGCAACCTCGAGGTTCTTGAGGATATCTATGTCAAAGGTCTATGTTGATCCCGAAATCAGCTGCAAAACTTTACTTTGGTTTGGCTTTGGGTCACTTTTGTGTGCACTTTAGTGAGTCAGTGACCGTGGCGAGTGAAATTTTTCGTGTTTTTGTTATCATATATCTTCGTTTTTCTCCATTATTTCACTGAAATGGCAGAGGACGTTCTAATCACGTTTTTGCCAGACGAGATTATAGAGTTAATCCTCGAAAATGAGAAGCTCAGCTTTGTGGATGTCGTCAACTTCGCGCTGACCTGCAAACATTTACACAGGACTGTCTTTTTTAGCAACAAATTCTGGAGGATAAAGTTTTTCCAAAGGTAAAATCATCACTTTTTATCCCTGCCATTCTCCTCCTTTTTGTTTAATGTCTTTACTTTTGTATTTGCCATTTATGCTTAATAAATCGAGCTGGATGCAGTTTATACTTTTTGACAGAAAATCCTAACCTCTTGTTTGTTTTCTACGCATAAAGTCATTTAGATTAGATGTATTGATGAACAATACACAAGTGCCTAGTGTCATATTTTTTTAATTAAAACTTCCTGTTCAGATAGTAGTGCAATCTTGTATAATTAAAAGCATTTCCGCTCTGTTTTGAGGTTAGGAAACATTTTTTTCGAGATTTTGTTCATCTTTCAGCTGTTGTTCTATTCAATTAGTATTATTTTTTAATCTGTGATGGAAATGAGAGGAAAAATTCCTTTGGAAATTTAAAATTAAAATAATAAACTCACAATAAAAATATCCTTAAAAATGTCCTCAACAAAGAAAGATTTTTCGGTCAATAAATTTTTTAAAATCATCAAAAATTTAGAATTTTTGAGTAAAAAAAGATGCGTTTTCAACCAAGAATATTAACAAACTATGAACTTATTTTGTGACCTAGAATTTTCGTACATTTTTAGAATAAAAATCTGTCTATTTAATATAAATAAATAATTTTGTAGATGGATACGATATTCGTTATTCAAGGTTTTTTTTTTTAATTTAAATCAAAAAAATTAGTAGCTTTTTAAGAATTGTGAAAGGCTTCAAAAAAATAAAAAAGTTTTCTTAAGATTTCTCGAAAAATTGAAAATGATTATTGATTTTTAATAATATTTAAAAATATTTTCCATCTTGTCAAAAACGAAACTCGAATGTTTTAAACATTTTTTCTTTAATTTCCAGGATTTCTAAAAATTTAGAAAAAAATCGGTGAATATATTGAAAAATAGTTCAATTTTCAACCAAAGAAATTAATTTTCAATTAAAAAATATAGATTTTTTTACAAAAAGGAAATAATTCAATTTTTGTAAAAAAATATATAATTTTCAACCAAAAACCCCCAAGTTTCAACAAAATATTTATGTTTTGAACCAAAATTGGTATAAGTAGTTATATTTTCAGCTAAGAAAATTAACTTTGAAATAAAGAAAAATTCAAGAAAATATTTAAATTTTCAAATAAGAAATATAATTTTTGATTAAAAAATGTTGATTTTTAATCGCATATTTGAATTTTCAACTAAAAAATAATTTTTTTAACAAAAAACAATGATTTGTAATAAAATAGTTAAGTTTTCAACAAATAAATTTTCTTAAGATTCCTCGGAAAATAAACAATTGTTCTTCATTTTTATTAATTATTTTATGAGAATATTTAAAAATATTATAAAATATTTCCAAAATTGTCAAAAACGAAACTGCAACGTTTTTAACATTTTTTTTTAATTTCCATGATTTCTAAAGATAGAAAAAATTCGATTTATATTTTTTGAAATAGTTCAATTTTTAACCAAAGAAATTAATTTTCAACTAAAAAAGATACATTTTTTTACCATTTTTTTTACCACATTTTCAGTTAAGAAAAATAATTTTTTTAAATGTCAACAAAATAATTAAACATATTTTAATTTCCAACCAGAAATAATAATTTTCTTGCAGAAAATATAGTTTTTTAACCGCAGATTTGAATTTTTAAGCTAAAAATTAAATTTTTAACACAAAAAACTAATTTTTTAACAAAATTGTTAAATTTTCAACCAAAAAGATTAATTTTTAAACATTTTTAAACGAATGCATGAATTTTTCAACAAATTATATAAATTTTCAAACAAGACGAATAACTTCCTACCTAAAAATATGAATTTTGAACTTTATATTCGAATTTTTAATAAAAAGTTAATTTTCCAACAAAAAAAAAAGAACTAACTTTTAACATAATTTTTAAACACAAAGATTAATTTTCAAACAATAAGATTAATTTTGTACTAAAAAGACAATTTTGAAATAAAATAAATTCATTTTCAACCAAACTGTTGAAGTTTTAACAAAAAAAAGGTATATTTTTAACCACAAAAAACGAATTTTCAACCAAAATTGATATAATTACATTTTCAGTTTAGAAAATTAATTTTTAAAAAACAAAAAGAAATTTAACAAAATATTTAAATTTTTTCAAAAAAAAGTGTGAATTAATTAATTATTATATAATTATTATATATTATTAATTATTAACAAATTATTAATTATATTTAATTTATTTCCACAAACAATTATGTTTCCACAAAAAAAAAATCATTTTTAACACAAAAAAAAATTAATTTTGAAACGAGAAGATTAATTTTGTACTAAGAAGAAAATTTCAAACAAAATAAATTCAGTTTCATACAAACTGTTGCAGTTTCAACGAAAAAAAGAAGAAATTTTAACAAAAAACGAATTTTCAATCAAAATTTTTTTAGTTTTCAACGCATTTTTTACAAAACGTAAGGAATTTTTAACGAAAAATGGAATGGTTAAATTTTTAGTATGAAAAAAGGTTTAAAGCAAACAAAAAACGAACATTTAATTTCCAAACAATTTAATGAATTTTCAACTTAAAATTTGAATTTTTAAACTGAAATTGTACATTTTTAACCAAAAAAAAACATTTATTTTTATCCAAATACATGCATTTTTCAACAAAGTATATTTGTTTTTCAACAAGAAGAATATTTTCAACTAAAAAATGAATTTTTTAAACAAAAAAAAACAACTAATTTTTAACCAAATTCAATTTGAAATTTTTCAATTAAGAAACAGAATAACTATTTAATGCTTTGCAATTTTTACTTCAGGTGAATAAATTGAAACCGAATATTTAAAATTTATATATTTATTTATTTGATTGAAAAATTGTATGTTTTTGAAAATTTAAAACAAAAAATTAAATTTTTTTACGAATTGTGAAAGGCTTTAAAATAATAAAAACAGTTTCTTAAGATTCCTCGGAAAATAAAAAAATTTTATTAATTATTTTAAGAGAACATTTAAAAATATTTCAAAAATTGTCAAAACCTAAACTGGAATATTTGTAACATTTTTTTTAATTTCCAGGATTTCTAAAGATTTAGAAAGAAATCGATGAATATATTTTAAAATAGTTCGATTTTCCACCAAAGAAATTAATTTTCAACTAAAAAAGATACATGTTTTACGAAAAAGGAAATAGTTCCATTTTTAGTAAAAAAAAATAATAATAATTTTGAACCAAAAAAAACTAAGTTTCAACAGAAAGAAAATTATTTTTCAACCAAAAAAATGATATTTTAAGAAAATTGTTCAATTTTTATCCAAAAGTGGTATAGTTACATTTTCAGTTAAGAAAATTAATTTGTTTTGTAATGATAACAAAATTGTTCAATTTTTTAAGCAAAGAAATGATTTTTCAACAAAAAACAAAATTGTTAAATTTTCAACCAAAAAGATTAATTTTCGAAAGAGAAGATATATTTGGTCCCAAAAAGACAAATTTAAAGCAAAATAAATTAATTTTTAACCAAACTGTTGAAGAGTTAACTAAAAAGAGAAGAAATTTTCAACAAAAAACGTAACAAAATTGTTAAATTTTATACAAAATACATGAATTTTTAACCAGAAATAAAATAGTTAAATTTTTAGTAAGAAAAAAGTTTTCAAGCAAACAAAAAATGAATATTTAATATTTAATGTCCAGCTAAACAAATGAATTTTCAACTAAAAAGTGAAATTTTTAAACAAATAATTTTCTATCAGCAAGACGAAGTTTCGAATAAACTATTACATTTTTTAAGAAACAAAAAAACTTATTTTTAACCAAATACATGCATTTTTCTATTTTGTTGAATTTTACTTTTTTTGAAAATTAATTTTCTTAGCTGAAAATGTAACCACTTATACCAATTTTGGTTAAAAATTTAACTATTTTGTTAAAACTAGAATTTTTCGTTAAAAAATAATTATTTTTATTTAATTATAAATTTAAATCTTTTTTGAAACTTGTGGTTTTTTGGTTGAAAATTTTTTTTTACTAAAAATAGAACTATTTCCTTGTTTAATTTTTTAATTTCTTTTGTTGAAAATTTAATTTTTATCTCTAAATTTAATTATTCCATGTCTGGCTGAAAGTTTATTTTTTTGTTGAACATTCATTTCTATGGTTCAAAATTTAACAAGTTTATTAAAAATTCGTTTGTTTTTTTTTTTTTTTTTTTGTTCAAAATTTATATTTTTTAGTTAAAACTTTAACCGTTTGGTGTAAAATTTATGTGTTTCGGTTAAAATTTATCTTTTTAGTACAAAATTAATATCCTTGCTTAAAAATTCATCTTTTTGGTTAAAAATTGAATTATTAAAAAAAAGTTTAGTTTTTTTTGTTAAAAAAATAATTTTTTATTTGAAAATTTAAATATGCGGTTAAAATACAGATTTCTGTGTAGAAAATTATACTCTTTGTTTGAAAATTTATATATACTGTTAAAAAATTCATATATTTTATTTAAAAAATTAGTTAATTAACCATTTTTAGTTGAAACTTTAACAGTTTGTTGAAGAGTTGATTTATTTTGTTTAAAATTTATTTTTTAGGACATAATTATTCTTCTTGATTAAAAATTTATCTTTTTGGTCGAAAAATTATTTTTTTACTTGAAAACTCAAATATGTGGTCAAAAATCCTAATTTTCTGGTAGAAAATTATATTTCTTGTTTGAAAATTTATATATTTTGTTGAGAAATGTATGCATTTGTTTAAAAATTAATTGTTTCTTCAGATGTATTATTTAGTTTAAATTTCATATCGTTGATAGAAAATTATTTGTTTGAAAATTTCACTATTTTCTTGAATTTTTCTTATTTAGAAAATTAATTTTTTTAGCTAAAAATGTAACTACTTATACGAATGTTGGTTTAGAATTGAACTATTTTTTTTTTGAAACTTCATTTTTTAGTTGAAAAATAATTTTGTTTTACTTGAACATTCCTCTTTTTGGTAGAAAATTATTTGTTTAAAGATCCATCCTTTTCGTAGAAAATTAATTCATTTGATTATAATTTTTAATATTTTGTTGAAACTTTGGTTTTTTCGGTTCAAACCTTTTTTCTTATAAAAATTGAACTACTTCCTATTTGGTAAAAAAATGGTTTTCCATTTTTTAACAAACAAAAAAAAACTTATTTTTAACCAAATACATGCATTTTTCAACAAAAAAATATATATTTTCCAACGAGAAGAATATTTTCTACTAAAAAATTAATTTTTTAACTAAGAAAAAAACTTATTTTTAACAAAATTCGATTTGAATTTTTTAAATTAAGAAATAGAGTAACTGTTTAATAGTTAGCAATATTTTACTTTTTATTTAAAACGAGTAAATTGAAACTAAATACTTAAAATTGATATCTTTATTTTTTAAATTAAAATTCGTACCGTAATTTCGGCGCAAATAGCCAGAGCCTAAATTTAAAAAGAATTTTTGCTTTTTTTAGATTTAAAAAATGGAAGCTTTTTTAAGAATTGTGAGTGGCTTAAAAAAAAATCTGAAGATTTCTCTGAAAATTGAAAATTATTCTTGACCTTTATTTATTATTTTATCTTTTATTAATCTTTTATTATTTTTCTAAAAATGTCCAAAAAAAGCTTGAATAATAATTAGTCGAATTTTTCCTATAATTTAAAAAAAATCCTCAAAATTTAAAAAAAATCTTTTGAAATATTAAAAAAATATATATTTTTTGTAATTAAGCTGTGGCAATAATAATAATTAAAGCTTTTCAAGGATATTTAAACTATTTGAAATTAAAATAATTTAACTTTTAATTTAAGAAGTTTTGAGTTTAAAAAAATTCTATTTTTTCAATTTTAATGTTTCTAGCTTAAAATTGTTAATATAATTTTTTAACACTTTATATTTCATTGATTCTTTAATTCAATTAAATCAACTTTTCAATCAAAAAAATTAAATTTCGGTCAAATCTTATTTCTACACTAATAATAATTATTAATGGATTTTTTAACCATAAAGGTTAATTTTCTTCAAAAAAAAAAATAAATAAATAAATAAAATAGATTAATTCTTATTTAGAGAAGAAAGTTTTAAACCAAAAAAAAAAAAAAATTTATACAAAAAAGATTAAATGTCTAAAGAAAATTGTTAAGAAAAAATTTAGTTTAATTTTCAGTAAAAAAATGTATTTTTAATTTAAAAAACTTATTTTCAACCAACAAGATTAATTTTTACCAAAACGGGAATAATTTTTAACAAAATTAATTAATTTTCTACCAAATAAAAATTGCATTAAAAATTAAAATATTCGGTTAAAAATTTAACTATTCCATTTTTGACAAACATTTTTTTTTATAGACATTTAATCTTTTTAGCTGAAAAGTTAACTAGTTAATTTATTTAGTTAAAATCTTATGTCCTTAATTTAAAATTAAACTGTTCTTTTTTTTTAATTAATCCACTTTGTTAAAAACACTATTAAAAATTAAAATATTTTTTCGAAAATTCATCAATAAAGAAGAATAATAGTTTAATTTTAAATTAATGAAATAAATTTTTAACCAAATAAAGTAAATAGTTAAAATTTTATCCAAATATTTTAACTTTTAATGGAATTTTCAACCAAAAAGTTTAATGTTCTAAAAAAAAATATTCAAATTTTCAACAAAATAGATGAATTTTTAACTTAAACCAAAAAGTCTACCAAAAAGGTGATATTTCTATAAAAAAATTTTTTGTACAACAAATTGAATTAAGTTTTGAGTTAAGAAAATTAATTTTCAATAAAAAAAAAACTATTTTTCAATCACAGAAATGCATTTTTGACAAAAATTATTCATTTTCTGCCAAAAAAAGAATATTTTTTCAGAAAATACATAAATTGACAATCAAATATTCTATTTTTTACTGCAATTTGTAACCTAATAGTTGAATTTTCAACTAAAAAAGTTAAATTCTCAATTAAATAGTCAACTTTTCAACCAAAAGGATTAACTATCGATAAAATCTTTTTTTACAATAATAATAATTAATGCAATTTTTAACCATGAAGGTTAATTAAAAAAAACACATCAATTTTCAACTAAAATATATGAATTTTCAAAAAGTAGAATAGATTAATTTTCATTTAAAGAAGAAAGTTTTAAACCAAAAAAATAAATTTTCAACCAAACAAATAAATTTTCTACCCCAAAAAAATGAATTCAAATTTTCAGTAAAAAAAAAGACTTATTTTTAATTTAAAAAAAACTTTTTCTACAAAAAAAAAGAATAATTTTTAACAAAATTCATTAATTTTCAACTAAATATTTAAAATTTTTATAGAATTTTTAACAAAGTTGATTAATTTTCAATAAAAAGGAATAATAGTTTATTTTTAAATTAATGAAGTAATAAATTTTTTACTAAATAAAATAAATTTTGTACAAAAGAGATTAAATGCCTATAACGAAAATTTTTAAGAAAAAATTTTGTTTTTATTTTAGTCAAAAAATTTATTTTTAATAAAAAGACTTATTTTCTACCAAAAACAGGAATAATTTTTTAAAAAATTCATTAATTTTCAACCAAATATTTTAATTTTTAATCGAATTTTTGACAAAGTGAATTAATTTTCAATAAAAAGAATAGTTTAATTTTAAATTAAGGAAATAAATTTTGAACTAAATAAAGTAAATAGTTAACTATTTAGCTAAAAAGAATAAATGTCTATAAACAAAAATGTTGGTCAAAAAATGTATTAGTTAAATTTTAAACCGAATATTTTTATTTTTAATGCAATTTTTAACAAAAAATGTTAATTTCTACAAAAAAAACATTCAAATTTTCAACTAAATATGTTAAGTTTCAACCAAACAAATAAAATTTTGACGGAAAAAAATAATCTGCCAATGGAAAAGAAAGTTGAGCTTAAGAGTTCGAATTTTTTAATTTTAATTGATATAAAATTGATTTAAAAATGTTTTGCGAACCGGGATAAACCCAGAAATTTTTTTTCTTCGATTAGAAACGGCCACCTATCGGGAATAAATTCTAAATATGAAATTTAATTATTCATTGGGAAATTTAGAAAATGGTTTTCCGTTTTGTTGTAGATGGCCGCTCTTGCGAGAAGCCTACGAAAAGCACGAAACGAAAATAAAAAATTGGTTAGGCGAAATACAGGCAAGCCTGGAAACGAGGAGAGAGCTGATGCGACGTTTGTCGGGAATGTCGGCAAAAAACTACAGAAAACAGGAGCTTTCGAATTCAGAATTAAAGGAATTTGATCCGCTCTTCCGTCCAGACGAGGGCTCGCATCCCCTCGCCTACGATTTCTGCGTTGACGAGCTCACCGGCTTGATAAAAAAATCCGACCTGTGAGATATTATTATTTACTTATTATTTTTCAGGAAAAGAAATTTTAGGAGTTGAAAAATTCACAGAAAAAGAAATAATCTTAAACTTATTACTTGAATTTTGATACAAAAGAGATGAATTCTCAACAAAAAGTGGCAATCGAATAGTTAAATTTTTAATTAAACAAAAATGAATTTTCTACAACAAAGAGATTAATGTTTTAATAAAAAAAATAGTTTTCAATCAAAGAAATTAATTTTCAACCTAAAAGATCAATTTTTTACATAAAAAAAGACAAAAATTGGGGTAGTTAAATTTTCATTTAAAAAAATTATTTTTCAATGAAAAATATAATTTTTAACAAAAGAATTGGATCATTTTCAAATAAAATAATGCATATTCTACAAAAAAACGCAAATCTTCAATCTTCAAGAAGATTTAATGTCTATAAAAAAGTCGGAAAAAATTGGGGTAGTTAAATTTTCAGTTAAAAAAATTATTTTTCAACGAAAAAACCAATTTCTAATAAAAGAAATTGATTTTTGAACCAAAAAGGTTCATTTTCACGCAAAGAAATTAATTTGTTAATTTAAATAATGGATCTTCAATAAAAAAAAATGTAATTTTAAGCCAATAGTTGAATATATAATGTAGAAGATGAACTTTTACCAAAAAAAAGACAACTCTTCCTTGAAACAGATTTATTTTCAGTTAGAGAAATAAATTTTTAAGCAAATAAAATAAAAATGTTTAACTTAATAGTTTAATTTTCAACCAAACAAATAAATTTTTTACGGAAAAAAATAAATGTCTAGAAAAGAAAAAGAAAAAAAATGTAGTCAAATTTTCAATAAAAAAGACATATTTTCTACAAAAAAAGAATAATTTAAAAAATATTTTTAACTTAATTAAAAAAAAAAATTTCGTAGAAAATTAATCTTAACAAAATTCATTTTGGTTAAAAAATTAACTATTTATTTATTTCGTTATAAACTTATTTCCTTAATTTAAAATAAAAATATTATTCTTTTTTATTGAAAATTAATCCACTTTGTTAAAAAATCGATTACAAATTAAAATATTTGGTTGAAAATTCATGAATTTTGTTCAAAATGATTTTTTTTGTAGAAAATAAGTCTTTTTTTATTGAAAATTTGACTACATTTTTTTTTAATTTTTCTTTTATAAATATTTATTTTTTTCCGTAAAAAATTTATTTGCTTGGTTGAGAATTAATCTTTTTAGTGAAAAATTTGAATGTTTTTTTGTAGAAATTAAGATTTTTTGTTAAAATTTAAAATATTTGGTTTAAAATTTAACTATTCCATTTTCTGACAAACCTTTTTGTTTATGTTTATATTTTTAACTGAAAAGTTAACTATTTACTTTATTTAGTTAAAAATTTATTTCCTTAATTTAAAATGAAACTATTATTTCTATTCAAAATTAATCATTTTGTTAAAAAATGCATTTCTTTGGTTGAAAATTAATTTTTTTAACTCAAAACTTAATTAAATTTGTTGCCCAAACATTTTTTTAAATAAAAAATTCGTCTTTTTGGTACACTTTTTGGTTTTAGTTAAAAATTCATCTATTTTGATGAAAATTTGAATATTTTTTTTTTTTAGAAAATTAACCTTTTTGGTTGAAAATTCCATTAAAAATTAAAAATATTTGGTTGAAAAATAATTAATTTTATTTTTTAAGCAATTTTTCTAGAAAATAAGTCTTTTAGGTTGAAAATAAGTTTAAAACAAATGAAAAATAAGTTTTTTTTGTTGTTCAAAATTTGACTACATTTTTTTTGTGTAGAAAATTTATTTGTTTAGTTGAAAATTTAACTTTTTAGTTTAAAATTTATTTTATTGGCTTGAAAACTTATTTCTCCAACGGAAAATTAATCTGCTCTATTTTTTCTTGGAAATTTATCTTTTTGTAACATTAAACATTAAAATGTTTATTTAAAAATTCATGATTTTCTTAACAATTCATGATTTTCTTAACAATTATTCTTTTTGATTGAAAATTTTTTTTTTGTAACGAAAATTAATTAAAAATTATTGTAAAAAAAGATTTTACCGCAATTTAATTTTTTCGGTTGAAAAGGTGACTATTTAATTGAGAATTCAACTTTTTTAGTTGAAAATTCAACTATTAGGGTACAAATTTCAGTAATAAATAAAATATTTGCTTGACAATTTATGTATTTTCTGAAAAATTATTCTTTTTTTGGCAGAAAATTAATAATTTTGGTTAAAAATTCATTTCTTCAGTTGAAAATTAATTTTCTTAACTCAAAACTTAATTCAATTTGTTGTCCAAAATTTTTTTTATAGAATTCTGGTTGAAAATTCCATTAGGAATTAAAATATTTGATTAAAAATTTAACGATTTACTTTATTTAGTTATAAATTTATTTCCTTAATTTAAAATTAAACTATTATTCTTTTTTATTGAAAAGTAATCCACTATGTTAAAAATTCTATAAATTTTGTTAAAAATAATTGTTTTTCGTAGAAAATTAATCTTCTTGGTATAAAAATTAATTTCTTTGGCTGTAAACTATTTTTTCTACTAAATCATTAATCTCTTTGTTGTAGAATATTCAATTTTTTTAAATTAAAAATTTAAAAATTCTATTGACATTTTTTGTTGCGAATTCATCTGTTTTATCGAAAGAATTTTTTAAATAAAAATTGAATCTTATCTTTTTTAGTTTCAAATTCCGCTAATTTTTTTTTATTTGAAATATTTGGTTTCAAACTCGTGAATTTGATTAAAAATTAATATTTTTCGTTGAAAATTTATTTCATTGATTGAAATTAATTTTTTTTATTGAAAATTTGGGTAAATTTATTTTTTTATTTTTATGTTAGACATTTTTTTTGTAAAAATTTTTTTTTGTAGAAAATTGATTTGCTTGATTGAAATTTGAACTATTTAGTTTAAATTTATTTGCTTGACCTTTTTAGTTAAAAATTCCGTTAAAAATAAAAATATTGAGTTAAAAATTCACGATTTTGATAAAAATTATTCGTTTTGGTTGAAAAATATATTTTTTTATAACGAAAATTAATTAAAAATTATCGTCAAATATGAGTTTATCGAAATTTAATCATTTTGGTTGAAAAGTTGACTATTTAATTGAAAATTTATCTTTTTTAGTTGAAAATTCAACTATTAGGTTAAAAACTTCATTTAAAAATATAATATTTGGTTGAAACTTCATGTATTTTGTGAAAAATTATTCTTCATTCGTCAGAAAATTAATAATTTTGGTTAAAAAAAAAATTGATTAAAACAATACATTTGTTTGGTTGAAAATTTATCTGTTTCGTAGAAAATTTATCTGTTTCGTAGAAAACTTTATTTTATTTGCTTAAAATGGTATTTCTCTAACTGAAAATTAATCTATTTATTTGAAAATTTAAATGTTTTTTTTTTTTGTAGAAATTAACATTTTTGGTTCAAAATTCCATTAAAAATTAAAATATTCGGTTTAAAATTTAACTATTCCATTTTTGACAAACATTTTTGTTTATGGGCATTTAATCTTTTTAACTGAAAAGTGAAGTATTTACTTTACTTAGTTAAACATTTATTTCCTTAATTTAAAATTTTAATATATGCGGTTGAAAATTAATGAATTTTGTTAAAAATTATTCTTTTTTTGGTAGAAAATAAGTTTTTTTATTGAAAATAAATGTTTTGACTGAAAATTTTGTATAAAATTTATTTGTTTCTATTTGAAAATTTATTTTTTTGGTATAAAACTTTCTTCTTTAAATGAAAATTAATTTATTCTTTTTTTTTTTTTTTTGAAAAATTCATCTATTTTAGTTGAAAACTCATCTGTTTTTTTTAAAAGAAAATTAACCTTTATGGTTAAAAATTCCATTAATCAATATTATTATTAGTGTAAAAAAGATTTGACCGAAATTTAATCCTTTTGGTTGAAAATTTGTCTATTTTTTTATCGAAAATTATTCTTTTTAACTCCAAACCTAATTAAATTTGTTCAAAATTTTTTTTTATAGAAAATTCATCTTTTTGGTAGACTTTTTGGTTTAGGTTTAAAAAATTCATCTATTTTGTTGAAAATCTGAATATTATTTTTTTAGAACATTAACCTTTTTGGTTGAAAATTCCATTAAAAATTAAAATATTTGGTTTAAAATTTTAACTATTTACTTTATTTAGTTAAAAATTTATTTCCCTAATTTAAAATTAAACTATTATTCTTCTTTATTGAAAATTAATCCACTTTCTTAAAAATTCGATTAAAAATTAAAATTGCTTTTAACGAAATTCATGAATTTGCAAACAAATATTTAAATTTTTAATAGAATTTTTAACCAAAAATAATAATCTATAAAAAAAGATTCAAGTTTTCAATGAAATGGATTAATTTCCAGTTAGAGAAATAAATTTTTACGCAAATAAAATGAAGTTTTCTACGAAACAGTTGAATTTTCCACGAAACAAATGTATTGTTAATCAATTTTCTACAAAAAAAAAATTTCTACAAAAAAAATACCTATAAAAGAAAAATTTTTTAAAAATGTACACAAATTTTCAATAAAAAAAATTAATTTCAACCAAAGAAATGAATTTTCAACCAAAAATATTAATTTTTAATTAAATTCTTGAGTTTGAAATCAAATATTTTAATTTAAAACAAAATAGATGAATTTTAAACTAAAAAAGATAATATTCAATTTTTATTTAAAAAATTCCTTCGAAAAAAAAGATGAATTCTCAACAAAAAGTGTCAATAGAATTTTAAAATTTAGTTTAAAACCAAAGAAATTAATTTTTGTACCAAAAAGATTAATTTTCTACAAAAAAAATTATTTTTAACAAAATTCATTAATTTTCAACCAATTGTTTAAAAAAATTTATAGAATTTTAAACAAAGTGGATTAATTTTCAATAAAGAAGAATAATAGTTTAATTTTAAATTAAGGAAATAAGATTATAACTAAATAAAGTAAATAGTTAAAATTTTAACCAAATATTTTAATTTTTTATGGAAACCAAAAAGTTTTTATGGAAACAAAGGTTTCCAAATATTGTAAAGATTTCGCACTAATTGCCAAAAAATTATGAAAGATTTCATAAAAATTTCAATTTTTTAAAAAATATTTCACAAGGTCTTATATATATTTTAATGATTTCAAAAATTTCATTTAATATTTGGAAGATTTCACGACAATTCCACAAGATTTCGCAAAACTTTTAAAATATTTTAAATGTTTCTACAATTTTTTTCAAAGGTTTCGATAATTTCACAAAGTTTCCAGTTTTTTTTAAAGATTTCAAATTAATCTAAATATTTCAAAAAAATTCCACGAGATTTCACAAAGATTACAATTTTTTAAATATTGCACTAGATTTTACATATATTTCAATTATTTCAACTACAAAAATTTAATATTTTAAAACATTTCACATATATTTCAAAATTTCTAAAATATTTCTAAAGATTTTACACACATTTCACTGATTTCATCAAGTTTTCCAAATATTTGCAAAATTTCGCAGTTTTCAGAAGATTTTACAAAAATTTCAAAATATTTTTTATATTTTTAGTTTTCATAATGTTTTACAAAGATTTCAACTATTTCACAAACTTTTAAAAATATTTTAAAGATTTCATAAGAATATCCAAGATTTCAAAATAATAAAAAATTATTTCATTAGAATTGTAAAATATTTTAAATATTTCAAAAAGTGTGGAAGAAAAATAGTAAAAAATTCAACTGTTTTGGTCAATATTTTTTTCCTATAGATCATTTGTTATTTCTTTTTATTTAAAAATTCTACTGTAAAAAAAAGAAAAATCTTTAACAAATAAGATGAATTTTCAATCAAAAACATAAAATATATATCAAAGAAGATACATTTTTTAAAAAAACTGGGAATTTAAATGGGCATTTAGAAAAATTATTTTTTATTTAAAGAATTTAATTTTCAAGCAAAAAGGTTAATTTTCACGCAAAGAAATTAATTTTTAATTAAAATAATTGATCTTCAACCAAAAAAATTAAATTTTAAGCCAATAGTTGAATTTTCAATGCAGAAGATTAACTTCTACCAAAAAAAGGAGACAACTTTTCGTTGAAACGGATTAATTTTCAACCATAAAAATGAATTTTCTACGAATAAAAGACCAATTTTTAACAAAATCGATGAATTTCCAATCAGGAAGATGAAGTGTCTATTGAAAAAGGTCGACAAAAATGTCGACTAAATGTCTAGAAAAAAAGTCGGAAATAATTGGGGTAGTTAAATTTCCAGTTAAAAAAATTATTTTTCAATTTAAAATATCAATTTTAATCAAGAAAATGGATTTTCCACCAAAAAAGTTCATTTTTACGCCAAGAAATTTTCTTTTTAATTTAAATAATTAATCTTATGCCAAAAATTGCAAATGCAAAGAAAGTTTCAAGATTTCGCAAAGTTTCCAGAAGATTTTACAAAAATTGCAAAATATTTTCGAAGTTTTCATATTGCTTTACAAAAATTTCAATTATTTCACAAAGGTTTAAAAATATTTCAAAGATTTCATAAGAATATTAAAGATTTTCAAATAATAAATAATTATTTCATTAGAATTGCAAAATATTTTTATATTTCAAAAAGTGTGGAAGAAAAATAGTGAATACGCCTGGATTTTTTTGTTTTGTTTACTATTGCAATAAATATTGTCTCAAGTTGTGGAAAAATTTAACCAATTTACTGCAAGACATCTTTCTTAGTCAAAAATTCAACTGTTTTGGTTTTTTTCTATAGATAATTGTTTCTTTATGACTGAAAATTCATATTTTTTGGTTGCAAGTTAATTGTTTCTATTTAAAAATTCTATAGTAAAAAAAATAAAGAAAAATATTTAACAAAATAGATGTATTTTTGACCAAAACTGGGAATTTAAATTGCCATTTAGAAAAATTATTTTTTTATTAAATGTAATGAATTTTCAAGCAAAAGAGTTCATTTCTAAGCAAAGAAAAATATAATTTTTAATCAAAGAAATGTATTTTGATTCAAAAAGATGAATTTTTTACAAAAAAAAAGACAAATTTTTAACAAAATCGATGAATTTTCGACAAAAATTGGGGCAGTTAAATTTCCAGTTTAAAAAGATTATTTTTCAATGAAAAAAAGAATTTTTAATAAAATAAATAGAGTTTCAACGAAAATTAGTTCATTTTTAACCAAAGAAATTAATTTTTAATTCAAATTATTGATCTTCTACCAAAAAAATGAAATTTTAAGTCGATAGTTGAATTTTCAATGCAGAAACTAAACTTTTATAAAAAACAAGACAAATCTTCGATGAAATAGATTAATTTTCAACCAAAAAGATTAATTTTCTACAAAAAAATACAAATTTCTAACAAAATCGATGAATTTTCAATCAGGAATATTAAATGTCTATAGAAAAAAGTCGACAAAAATTGAGGTAGTTAAATTTTTAGTTAAAAGAATTATTTTTAAACGGAAAAATATAATATTTCAACAAAGAAATGAATTTTGAACCAAAAAGATGAATTTTTTTACAAAAAAAAAAGACAAATATTCAAGAGAATAGATGAATTTTCAATCAAGAATCAAGAATGTCTAAAAAAAAAAGTCGGCAAAAATAGTGGTAGTTAAATTTTCAGTTAAAAAAAAATTATTGCAAATGCAAAGAAAAAATATCTGAGCGCGAAGTGCCAGATTGAACAGACACGCGGTTTCACAAAATTTAAAAAAATTTTGAAATATTTCTTAACTTTTTTCAAAGTTTCCAGAAGATTTTACAAAAATTTCAAAAGATTTTTAATATTTTTGAATTTTCCAGAAGATTTTACAGAAATTTCAAAACATTTTTAATATTTTTGAAGTTTCCAGAAGATTTTACAGAATTTTTTTTTGTTTTCTTTTTTATTGCAATTTTTAATATTTTTGAAGTTTCGAGAAGATTTTACAAAAATTTCGAAACGTTTTTAATATTTTTGAAGTTTCCAGAAGATTTTACACACATTTTTTTGTTTTGTTTACTATAGCAACAGACACAGTTTGACAAAATTTAAAAAAATTTTGTAATATTTCTTAAATTTTTTCAAAGTTTCAAGATTTCAGAAAATTTCCAGAAGATTTAAAAAAAATTTTCAAATCGTTCTTAATATGTTTGAAGTTTCCAAAAGATTTTACAAAAATTTCAAAACGTTTTTAATATTTTTGAAGTTTCCAAAAGATTTTACAAAATTTTTTTTTGAAGTTTCCAGAAGATTTTACAGAAATTTCAAAACATTTTAAACATTTTTGAAGTTTCCAGAAGATTTTACAGATTTTGTTTTGTTTTGTTTACTATTGCAATAAATATCGTCTCAGCTTGTAGAAAATTTAACAAATTTACTGCAAGACACTTTTTCTACATAAAATGTAATTGTTTTCTCTTTTTTCCCCTTTTTTTCTATTCTTTTGCAGACATAGCAATTTAACTCACAAGTACTACGCCCAGAAGGTAATTCGGTACATGAGACAGCACTGCTTGACCGAGGAGTGGCAGAGATTCACGAGTTTGTCGCCGAGCGAGCAGATATTGGAACGGGGTGCAGTGCTCGTCGCGCAGTGGAGTCAGCCCGAGAAGCGCGTGAATTACTCGTGCGTCTCGGTCGAGCTCGACGCGATTGCCGAGCAGACGAAGAACCTCCTCAAAGTCCAGCATCCCACGCATCCGCTCTTCTCGCTGCCGGCCGAGCAGTTTCGACTCTGGCGGAGCCGGAACATCGATGACAACCAGTGGTCGGGCCCGAGGACGATGCAGGTGATCGCGGCTCTTCGCGAGATCATGTTCAA
>JAWWLR010000002.1:68966532-68977562 GCA_035041075.1 Acraspis erinacei
TTTCATTTTCACTGGCTAGCCCCCAGCGCCAGCGCCTGAACCCCGGCAACCCGGCATAAAGAACTTCGTTCCAAAAAGTAATATAGAGCTTTCCACTTAAGGCGAACTTGACCTCAGAAAAAATAGAATCAAGAAGTAATAATTGATTGCGCTTTTCAAAGTTGAGTTGGTCAGATAAGTTGAGTTGGTCATTTAATAAAATCGTTAAAGAAATGCAGATACTTGTGTATATCAATTCTTCATATCCAAAAAATCTGGCTTAAATGTATTTTACGAATATTCATATTTATATCCTCAGAGCTGCATTTCATCCCAAAATATTATATTTTACTGCCTTCCTGTTTACATACATATGAGTATGCTTATGATAAAAAAATCGTTTTCGCGAAAGAAACAAAGACTTTTTTTTCCTCAAGCAGAAATTGAGTTTTGAAATTCCGAGCGATGTTTTGAGCGCAGTATAATATTTTGAAACCATGACAAATAAACAGTATTAAATTATTCTTTATAGATACGTTGTTAATTTTTCTTGGAAGCTAAAAGTATGTAACAGCTTTTGTTTAGGTGAATTATTCATCTGGTTTCCAGATGTGGAATACCTTTTCATATTTTTAATTTTAATTTTCTTCAATATTGACTTTTACTTCAGGGAACTCTTAAACCTACGGCTCTACTTCTAAGACTTCGCACTCTTTTTCGTATTCCCCTCTTTACTATTCATAAAAGAATTCCTATAATTTTACCTGTATTCCAGAAACTTCCCTGATGTATCGCTTTTTTGTTGAATCGAATCTAAATTAATAGAACCCAGTATGAAAATCAAAATTATTTTTGTTCAAACTTAATTCTCTTAACTCAAAAGTCTGCTATTATATTTTTTGTTCTGAATTCATCTCTCTTGGTTAAAAATTCTATTGTTTCTTTGATGACTGAACTATTTTGTTGAAAATTGGATCTTTTATGGTTAAAACTTAATTGTTTGGGTTAGAAATTTAATTATTCGATTATAGGCTGAAAATTGATAGTTTGTCGTAAAAAGTTAGATAATTTGGTTAAGCGTTAATGTATTTTGTTCTAAGTTCGTCTTTTTTGGTAGAAATTGAATCTTCTTTATTAAAAATTTACTTTATTAATTTAGGATCCATCTTTTTGGTTGACAATTATTTAACCATTTTGTTATAAATGAATATTTATTAGTTGAAAATTAATTTTTACATTCTCATCCTAATGAGAAGGTTTCGGTTTTATGTAAAATTTCACTTTGTCGATTTCATCAAATCTGCACGTTTTGACACCTCCTGAGTCATAAAAATGACTTTGACGAAGGTGTCTGTCTGTATGTTTGCACTCTGTAGTGTGTAATCTGTAGTCCGTAGTTTGTAGTCTGTAGTCGGTATTCTGTAGGCACGATAACTCTCGAAAGATTGATTAGATTGGATTCTTCTTTGACACACTTTTTAAGGACTAAAAAGAAAGAATAAGTTCGTAAACCAGTTATTTTGGATGAAAATTCAAAAGTGAGTACATTTAAAAATATTTGAGACTAGTTTTTTCAAGATTAAAAAATGTTATGTACGGCTGTTTATAGTACTTGGAAACTCGAACAATTTATCCTTTGGACTTTTTTCGATAAAATGAAAATTATCAGAGTTATAGCATTTTTAAATTAAAAAAAAAGTTGATAATTCAAATTTTGATTATACAAAAAATAACGAAAACCAAAAAATTCCATTTTACGGCAAATCTATGAAAGGTGCGAAAAAATGTATGAATTAAAATTGCGCGCCCTAAAAAGATCTGAAAATTTTTTCTATAATTACTTTTCGATGGGATGCATCGTTTTTGTTTTTAGTCGTAAAAAAGAACATTAAAAATTAAAAATTTAAGTTTTGGACAAACGGCACAAGATTTGAAAAAACTAAATAGACAACCGTTGCTCTTGCGAAAAATAGCAAAAACTCATTCAAATTTGTCATGAATAATTGTTAATAGGACATGGAGTTTTTGTTTAAATTGTAAAAAATAACATTCAAATTTAAAAAATTAAATTTTTCGAAAAACGACGCAAGGTACGAACTAAAATTAACAGACTAAAGTTTTCCACCCCAAAAAGATCTACAAATTTGTTATTAATCATTCTTAGATAGGGCGATTAGATTTTCTTTCAATCGTAAAAAATAAGATTAATTTTTTTTTAATTATGGAAAAACAACACAAGAGATGAAAAAAATTAAAAGACAAAAGTTGTTTAGCCAAAAAATAATAATTTAATAATAATTTTAATTTTAATAGAATGCCCATTTTTAATGATAAAAATAAGACAGTAAAAATACTTTCGTTTCAATACTAATGCATATCATGAATCGTAATAATATAATTTTATTGAAATGATATACATTTTTCAGGATGTCTAAGAATAAAATTGAATGCAAATAGAGAAACAAATATTAAATTAACCACTAAAAATTGGATTTGTACTGACAAAATCGCATTTTCGACGAAATCGAGTGAGTAGCACGAGATACGTGATGAGAATGTGTTCGTTAAAGCCAGAGAAGCTTTAAATAAAGAGAATTCACAATCACCAAATGACAGTTGTCAATGCTTGGGTCTTTCATTTTAAAAGGCTAGCGCACAAATGAGGTGCGCAGAAATTTAATATTTCTTGAATGAAAATGCAACTGTTTGATTTAAAATGGCGATTCAACTATTTTTTTTTAATTAACTGCCTTGCTGAAAATTCATACCTTTTGATTCAAAATTCAATTTCTTTTTGGGTTTAAAGGTAATTTTGTTGTAAATAACATTTCATCTCTTTTAACAAATTTTTAATTTATGAATTTTCTGCAGCATATACTTTATATAAGAAATTATTTATAGCATGGAAAAATATCAAATATAAACAATATTTTGTACATAATATGTTAAAAAAAATATTAAGATACATATCAGGAGAGGGAGAAGTTTTGCTGCAAAAAGGAAAAGATTGTTATATTTTTAAAATTGAATTACTTATGACAAATTGAATATTTTTTTAAAATTATTATTATATATATTTTTACGAATAAAAGAAAATGTACTTGTCCTATCTATTAATTTTTTTCGTGCCTTGTGTCGGTTTTCAACAAATTAATTTTTTTTACTTTCAATGTTATTTTTGCGATTAAAATAAAAACTGCAAGCCATACAAAAAAATTATTCATGACAAAGTTGGGTGGCTTTGCACTGTTTTTTGGAAGAGCAAGTTTTGCGTATTCATTTTTTATGGCTTGTGTCGTTTTTCAACAAATTCAATTTTTTCAATTTTAATTTTAATTTTATTTGTTACGACTGAAACCAAACCTACGCATTCCACCAAAAAATTATTATTAACAAATTTTCAGCTCTATTTTGTGTGAAAAATTTTGTTTAATTCTTTTTCTTAGCTGGTGCCGTTTGTCCAAAAATTAAATTTTTTTATCTTTTGCTGCTGTTTTTTTACAAAAAAAGATGAAAGCAAAGTAGTCCAAAATGATCCATTTAGTTGAAAAAACTTATTTTTGCTGAATATGCATAATTAATTAATATATTGGACCTTATTCATCCTATATTAATCCATTCTATTTCCAAGATTTTAAAAAATTCTTAATTTTCCGAATATTGTTCAAACGATGAGAAGACCGTTTTTTAAAAATAAGAGACAGACTAGGTCACGTTCAAAATTTCAGAATATGTCATTCTCATTCTTTTAACGGAGATAAAAATGTTACTCTTTCATATAGTTTTTTTAAACGTTTATTTTTTTCGCTGTCATAAATTTACCAAAAATCAATTACAAAATTTTCATAAATTTCCGGAAATTTATGGAAATTTTCGGTAATTTATGTTAATTTTTAGGTAAATATGGTAACTTAACATAAATTACCCAAAACTCAATTTAAAACATTTTTATAAATTTCTGGAAATTTTTGGTAATTTATGGTAACTTACTATAAATTGGTCAAAATTCAGTAAAAATTTTCTATAAATTTCCGGAAATGTATGGAAACTTTTGGTTTTTTATGGTGATTTTGCAGGTAAATAAAGTAATTTCACAATAAATTAACAAAAATTCTATTTTAAACATGTTTATCAATTTCCGTACATTTATGAATGTTTCTGGAAATTTATGGTAATATTACAGGTAATCACAGTCTATTTTGTCCAAAAAGATAACATTTCAAAATTATATTTAACACTTTTATATAAAATGTATTGTATTCTTATTTTTTTCGTCACCCTGGTCGTTTGTCCAAAAATTTAATTTATTAATTTACGTTCTGACGATAAATACAAAAAATATAAATTTGATAAAAAATATAATTTCTTAATTTATTTTATACGTATAAAAGAAAATACACTCGTCCTATCTAAATATTATTATTAAAAAAATTGTCGATCTTTTTTGGCTGCACAAGTTTTAAGGATTAATTTTTTTCTCGTACCTTGTATCGTTTTTCAAGAATTTTTTTTTTTATGAAAACGAAAAACACGCGTCCTATAAAAAATTATTAATTACAAATTTGTAGCTCTTTTTTGGATAAGAAACTTTCATGCTTCATATTTTTGCACACGTTGTGTCGTTTCTCCATAAATTTAATATTTTTAATTGTACTTTTCATGATAATAAAATTTTTGGAATTTAAGGAAATCATGGAATTCATGGAAATCACAGAATTGATGGATTTCACGGAATTCACGTATTTCACGGAATTGAAATGATTCGTGAAATTCAAGAAAATGGTTGAATTAATTGAAATCACGAAATTCAAGGAATTCATTAAATTCAATGAGTTAACGAAATTTAATAAAATCGAGGAATTCACGGAATGCATGGAATTCGTGGGCTCCCACGAATTTCTTGAATTCCATCAATTCCGTGAATTCCTTAAATACCGTGAATTTCTTGCATCCTGTCAATTTCTTGTATTCCATGAATTCCGAGAATTCCTTGAAGTCCTTGAATTCCTTCCATTCGACGAATTTCGCGAATTCCGCGAATCCTATGGATTCAAAAAATTCCGGAAATTTATTTCCATGAATTCTGCGAATTGCTTGAATTCTTTGAATTCCGTGAATTCCATAAATTAAGCGTATGGCGTGAATTATATAAATTAAGCGTATTCCGTAAATTCCTTTCATTCCATTAATTCCTAGACTTCCGCGAATCCCACGAATTCTGTAAATTCCGTGAGTTTGTTTTATTTCGTGAATTTCTTCGATTCCATGAATTTCTCGAGGTCCGCGAATTCCATGAATTCAATAAATTCTGTAAATTCCTTGAATTCCGTAAATTCCATGAATCATGTAAATTCCATAAATCCCATGAATTCGGCGAATTCCATGAAATCCAAGAACTCTGTTAATTCTTTGAACCCCATGAATTGCATAAATTCCTTTCATTTCCATGAATGCCGCGCATTACATGAATTCCATGAATTCCTTGAATTCCGTCAATTCCATAAATTAAACGTATTCCTTGAATTTCTTTACTTTCTGTAAATTACTTGAATTCCATAAATTTCTTGAGTTCCTTGAATTCTGTGAATTTCGCGAATTGCATGAATTCTGTGAAATACGGGCGTTAAATGAATTCCGTGAATTCCTCGATTAAATCTAACTCCGCAAATCTCTTGAATTCTGTGAATTCCATAAATCAAGCATATCCCGTAAATTCCATAAACTGCTTTCATTCCACGAATTCCTCGATTACATCTAATTTCGCGAATTTCTTGAATTTCGTGAATTCCATCAATAAAGCATATCCCGTAAATTCCATAAATTGCGTTCATTCCACGAATTCCTCGAATTCCACGAATCCCACGGATCCCACGAATTCCATGAATTTCTTGTATTCAGTTAATTTCTTCCATACCATGAATTTCGCGAGAACCGCGAATTCCATGAATTCTGTCAATTACTTGAATTACGTAAATTACATGAATTCCTTGAATTCCATGAACTCTCCTAATTCCTTGAATTCCATGAATTCGACAAATTCTGTAAATTTTGAGAATTCCTTTCATTTCCGTGCATTCTACGAATTTCTTGAATTCTTTGAATTCCGTGAATTTCGGCAATTGCATGAATTCTGTGAATTCTGGGCGTTACTTGAATTCCATGAATTCCTAAAATTCCGTGAATTCCTTGGTTACATCTAATTCCGCGAATTTCTTGAATTCCGTTAATTCCAGAAATTAAACGTATTCCGTGAATTCCATAAATTCCTTTCATTCGTAGAATTCCCCGGATGCCGAGAATTCCGTGAATTCCTTGAATTTCGTTAATTACTTGAATTTCATGAATTCTACGAATTCCGTGACTTCTGTCAATTTGATGAATTCCGTGAACTCCATAGATTTGGAGAATTCCTTCATTTCCATGCATTCCGTGAATTTCGGGAATGTCGTGAATTCCGTGAGTTTAATGAACGGCTTGAATATTATGAATTTGATGAATTCCTACATTATTAAAAAATCTTAGGGAAAACATCAGTTTCAAAACATATAGAACATTTTTTAATGAGAATTCTTTAAACTAATACTAATTTTTAATATGTATGTAGACCATGCAAAATATAAAATGTTATAAATTGAACAATTTTTAACAGAATTTTTTTGCATTCACTTACTATAAGCCTGCAAATTAAATTATGATAAATTTTCATAGATAATTTTTTATCATACATTTTTTATCATAAATTTTCAAATTTTGATAAACTGCCATAATTTCCTCGATTTACTTAACTAAATTGTGCAAAGTTAAAAACACATAAAATCGAAGAACATGTTTTTATTCGAAATTGTTACTTCGGCGATATAAAAATTATTTTCTTGCTGACAGTATAATTTTGTTGATTTTTTCTGTGACTAAAAATAATTTTGGGTTGAAAATTTAAATATTTTCTTCTTTAAATTAGTCCTCCTGGTTAAAAATTCGTTCCTTTTGGTATAAATTTTATAATTTTGTTGTTAAAAATCCAAGTTTTCGGCCGAAATATAATCTGTTTTGGATGAATATTCAAGTTTTTTTAAATCATAATTAAAATAGCCCTTTTATATTTTTCGTTAAGAACTAATTTTTGTTTCGTTCAAAAAGATTGTGTGTTTAAAAATTTAACTGCTTTTTAAAAAATACACTTTTTTGGTAGAAGATTCATCATTTAAGATATATTGTGAAAAATGATTATTTTTCTTTGGAAAATTTTAAATTTTAAATTTTTGAAGATTTTGTACATTAAAAAAAATAATCTTAAAGATTTTCAAGCAATTTTTGCAGTCTTGAAAAACTTTTGGAAAATGTCAGATTATTTTTTGAAAATATAAAGAAGTATTGAGAACATTTAAAAAGTTATAAAAAATTGAAAATATTTCGAAAAATTGAAAACAATTTAATGATTTTTGAAGATTAAAATAAAAAATACAGAAGCTTTTTAAGAATTTTGAAGGTATTCAAAAAAACTAAAAATTTTCTTAAGATTCCAATAAAATATAAAATGACTTTTTGGAGATAATAATTTTATGAGAACATTTAAGAAAATTTCAAAACATTATTTAAATTCTTTAAACAAAATCTAGAACATTTTGAAACAATTATTGTTCATTCTGAAGGATTTTTCAAAATTTGCAGGAAAAATTTAAATTTTATAAAACATGTTTGGATGGTTTCATAAAATTTTTTGGAACGTCACGTGTTTTGAAGTGATGTGACTTATTTTCATAAAGCTTTGATGAAAAGAAAAAGGAAATATAGACTAAAAAATATTTTACTTACCAAATTATTTTTGATTTATTGATAATAATAATTATTAATAATAATTTATTGGCCTGAATTTAAAACAATTAATAATTATTTTCAAAATTCATTGAATACATCACATTTTCCGTACATTTAGAGAAAAAAGAAAGAATTTAAAAAAATGTTGAAATTAATACGAATCTAAGATAAATTTAAAAGAATTGAAGGTGAATTAAAAATGATCCGAAAGAAGGCACCAAATTTCTAAAATCCAAAATTAATAAATAAAACAAAAAATATTACCGAAAAAGGAAATGTACTTAAAATAAAGTTCACAAAGTAAAAAAATCGGGACAATTGAAAAATTCCAAAAAATAAAATTCCCGACAATGTAAAATTCCCGCATTGTAAAATTTCTGAATAATAAAATTGCGGAAAATTAAAAATACCGGATTGGAAAATTCCCGCATAATAAAATTCTCGAATAACAAAATTTTCGACTTATAAAATTCCCGAATTGGAAAATTCCCGAATAATAAAATTCACGACAGTTTATAATATTACCGAATTGGAAAATTCCCGAATTTAAACAATTAAAATATTTTTATGAATATGTTTTATTCATTACAAATACAATAATGAAATTATATATTTTTAAATTTATTTTTAATATTTAAAATTGCGAAAATTATTGTTTGAATTTAAAATAACAATAATTTTAAATAAAATATTTCTGGGTGATGAATTTTGTTAATGTGCGTAGTATTTAAAAAAAATTCGAAAAGCGTTCCCAAAAATCGAATTTTAAACTGATATTTTTTTAGTAAATCGTTATAAGGTATGACGAAAAATGAGAATTCGGTTTGCAGCTATTAAGTTAAATTTGACCCTCGAACCCAAAAATATCACCCATATTTTTCATCGTACCTTATAGAGATTTTCAAAAAAATATATGTAAATTTAAAATTCAATTCTTGCGGATGATTTATTGTTATTTATTGTAAATATTTTAAATTCAAACAATAATTCTAGAAAAGTTTAAAAATTAAAAATAATTTAAAGAAATAGAATTTCATTATTGTATTTGTAATCAATAAAACATATTTATAAAAAATTGTAATTATATAAATTCGGTAAAATTATTAACTGCCGGGAATTTTATTATTCGGGAATTTTCTAATTCGATAATATTGTAAGCTGTCATGAATTTTATCATTCGGGAATTTCCCAATTCCGGAATTTGAATATTCGAGAATTTTATTATTCGGGAATTTTCCAATTCGGTATTTTTATTGTTCGGCAATTTTATTATTTATTTTTTTATTTTTCCGTATTCTCTTGATACCAGGTAATTAAGATTTGCTGATAAGAAATTTTCCTGAATAAGTGCCCCATTTTAGAATACTACCTATTTTTAGAAAACGAAGGTGACATTATTTCTTATGACCTAGTTTTCTTTTTTCATTATTTCCAATTGCCCTCATTTTTCTCAATAATTGCAATTATGATAATATAATAATATATTTTATAATTTATATACTATATCTATAATAATAAAATAATCATAAGTATTAAATTATTTAAATTATTTATTCGATTTATTTTTATGGAAACTATTATTTTTTGATTTTCTGAAAATTTTTTAAATTTCGGGCATTTTTGGTAATTTTTGGAAATTTATTGCTCATTGTTTAAAAATCGTACTTAATTTTTAAAAATGAACTTTTTTGATCATTCCAGGTCAAAAATTGGTCTCTTTCGTTAGAAATACAACTATTATGTTAAAAATTCATATCTTTAGTTTTAAAAATTCAACTGGTTGGTGGGAAACTATTTGACAATTATTCTCTTTGGCTGAACATTCGCCTATTTTGTTAAAAATTCATATTTTTCGACAAAACTTTGAAATATCTTTAGAGCATCACCTTTTCCCCTTTTCCACTTCGTAAATATTTTATGATGAAAAATTTCACAAGAAGACCACCTTAATTTACATCATACGCAGTTATCACTTCCGCCTGAGAGTATTTTGCCATTCGTCTTGTAGATTATTTATTTCAAGAAGTGCTTGATAGTTTATTTTATTTTTTTGAAAATTGGAATGCAGAATTTGAAATCACCTACCAAAAAACCTTTGAAAAGCCAATTTTTTTAGAGCTGATAATTTTTTCAAGTAGCCGCTATTTTATTTTTTTAAATTTGGATTCTCAATTTTAACTCAATTTTCTAAAAGCCGCTGTGTAGTAAATTTCACTCTGATTGGATAAGTTTTTCGAGTTTTTGGTCACCATATTAGACCAGCCATTTTTCTTCAATTTGGATTTCTAAGTTCAAGAATAAATAATTCTAGATAAACGTAGGAACAAATTTAATAACAATTTTGAAAGTCAAGAAATAAATACTATGCATGTATACCTCGACACCCGCCTTATCCCCACTCTTTTTAACTTTCCGCAAATGTTCTCTTGACCTGTTATTCTCGCTTGCATCGTTCATCTACCGCTCTGTCTGGGTATATTACAGGCATGCTACTTTATCTACTGAGCAAGAATCGCAACACCTCACTTCCCCCTCGTCTAAATTTTCAGAACTCAAAGTCTAATCTAACCTCGAAATCAGTCTTTATCTTTGACTTTTGCCACTCCATTCACTTCATCTAAACCCTTCACTTTTACTTAATCTCGAACACCTACCTTCCTCACTTACAACAATTTTACCCCGCTTAAGGTAAAGACTCCAGTTAGTGCCTCCGTTAGTTCTAAAAATTACAAGATTTAGCTTTTCTCTGTTAAAGAGGCTTCAACCACGCGTTTTTTTGTAACCGTGAGAGAAATCGTTTTTTTTATGATAACGTCATAATAAAAGCGATATCCACATTGCTTTTGAAAATTATTGATTTTTTTTGCTATAGTGACACCTATACATCTATTAACGACAGAGTGTAGAGCCCGTTAGTAGCATAAGAAAGAGATAGGGCTCAAAAGAAGTTAGATCTCTCCATTTTTATTTATCTGCTTCTATAAATATGTAAAACCTTTAAAAATTTGCAAGTCTCATTTGCTCTAATTAGACTAAAGTTATAGTAGGCCAGTTATAAAGGGTTTTGGTATTCCACCAATCCGGCAATCGGAGACCGCCGCCAGTTTTACGACATCTTTATTTTCGCCTATATTTCAGCTAACACAGCTGATTTTATTTACATCTTGTCCAACATGCCAGTCACTGGACACGTCTTTTTTTAAGCGAGAAGTGTAAAAGGTTTCGAGATATGACCA
>JAWWLR010000002.1:69177484-69187673 GCA_035041075.1 Acraspis erinacei
AATTACATTATTCATCTTTCATCACGAGGAAACTTTTCCAGTAGGCGTGATCGAAATCAATTTGGTTTTTGTACACAGAACTATACAATTGACACTTGCAACCCCTATCTTTGAGGGGCAGTTTCAACCCCTTAATGTGTTATTCCGCAGATAAAAAAAATACGTGTCGCTTAGTTTTTCAAGTACTACAACATATATCAGGGAGACTCAAATCGGCGAGGGACACCTGGAGTACCTTCCTTGTGAATAGCCAGAAGCTATACTTGGGTCTGCACCAGTAATCCATATGTGGGAGGAAATTCTCACATCACTTAATCGGGCCCTCGACGCGACAGCACTGAACCGAGATCTCAGTCTACCTCAAGACTCCTATGATACGGATGAGAAGCAGGTCTGTTTGTCCTATATTTGTCCCGTGTATTTGTCAATGCGGACAATCTCGCTCCAGAGAGTTCGAGAATTTCCTCATTTACAGGAAATGCAACTGTTCTAGTCCGCAGATTTTATTTTGACTACAGGCCACCAGTTAAGCCGGACTTGGCTCTCCTCTCTAGCTGCGCCACAACTGAACCAAGCGAGCGAGTACCAATCCCAGGGCAGCGGAGTGCAAGCAGCCAATCACGCCGTACCTGGGAGACTCGCCTTGAGAAAGAAGGCGGCGAGTTGGACAACAACCAAGAAGAACCACGATGAGGTAAGGTCCACTTACATCAGGTAGGCTATTGGCGTACTTACTCGGATCCCCATGTTCACCATTTGGTGCTTTCCTGGTAGATTTTGAATATTAAAATTTGATAAGGTGAACATGAGGGCCCGCTTGAGTCTACAATGCGTATCGGCTTCTAATTTCACTTACGACTTTCCTTGGGTGTGTTCTATAGTTTTACTTCCAGATCATTAAGTTATTTCGCTCCCTTCTCCGATTTTGTGGGGGAGGATTTTTCAGGTTTAGCAGCGACTTTTATCTCTCAGGTTTATATGTTATTTCAGGATTTAAAGGATAGGAATCAGTAATTCCGTTATTTGCCCTTGGAGTATCGGCCGAACGACCTAGCCTCTACTTTATGATATAATTGTATTTCTCGGACTTAGATTTTCGGCTTCATAAGTGGCGTGGTCCATGTAAAAGTAAGTGCAAGTAAAATCTAGCTTGCAACCTCTAAATAAGTACTGCTAAATAAACAATTTTAACCCGAATCTTTTTTTTCTGAAATGTGCTTAGAAGCCTCCATCTAATTTACATAAATGAATAATAGATCTTTTTCTGTCGATTTTATAAATCATTTCAAAGATAGGCAACTTTTGAGATTGATTGTTCATAGTGCACATCCCTAAGAACCTACTTCTCTCAGTACCTAAGAAGGGTGAAGTTAAAGTTTAAAAGCAGGGGTTAAATTTCAATTTGGGGATAGAATATAGTTCGGCTGACAAATAATCTATTTCAGGTCGACTTCTGATCCGACTTCGGATCACCAATGAGATTGCAATTTGGTTTGAGATTCTTTTTAATTAAATTATAAAATTTCTTCTTATATTAAAACAGCATTGTATACTTCTATGAATTGTGCACGGTATGCTCTAGAGATTTCTTCAAAGTTTTGTGTGACATTTTGCATTGGACGACTGGCTTGAGCGCTTGTTATAAGAGCTACTTCGAGATTTGCAGAACGGTGGTAGTCCCCTGTTTGGTCGAAACACTGCTCGATGGGCGTCATTATTTGCATCATTTTGTTTAGCCGCTGTTATAAGACTGTTCACACCCAGAAATGTGCAATCTAGACCGCTCAGTTATTCAAATTGCTCGTCACGTCTGTCAAATACGATATTCAATTGGCCATTGGAATTTGTAACTTGTCTTATGAAATCACCGCTTTTATACCCAACGATGATAGAACGCCTTTCGTATAAAATTGAAGATTCATCTAATCGAGGCCAGTAGCGCGCACATTTTCGTACATTTTCTTGCTCATATTCAGTTAGCGCACTATATGGTAATTCCTGGAGACGAGATAGTCCGAAGTATTTGATATAAGGAAACAGCGCTTCTAGGCTTACCACCCGCTGTGAACTTAATTCTGTAAGCAGAAATATCAGAAATAGGTCAATCTGAATTCTTAGAACAGGGATCGGAACCTTTTGGGATGAAACTCAGGTTGAAAGGTTCCTTAAGGGGGTCTCCTGATATGAAGTTCGAAAAAAGGTAACTGTTCGGGATGTTTTGTTTACGAAAAGGAAGTAGAATAGACAGTTTATTTGGAAGGTAGATTTGAGGCGACTTTTTAATAATATTTAAAAAATATAAAAACTTTAAAAAGTTAGAAAATGGCCGAGTGGTCCAAAGTTAACTAAAGCGTTTTGCTGATGAATTGATCCGATCGGGTACATGATAGCGTCCACAATTCTCAATTGAAATAGAGTTGTTGTTTTTTTAAAAATTTATATGCTTTTTCGCTCTATATTAATCTCAATTACTTAGTGGAATTCAAAAATACATCCATGCATTTCAAGCTATATCTTCTGAAATACTTGAATTTCAGAGCTGAAACTTTGTAGAAATGTTTAAAAAGAGTTTTGTGACAGATTAAGCTAAAAAATCGATTTTTTTTTCATTCACATTAGGAGAACCCCTTAAGGGTCCAGGTCCGAATCCATTAAATTCTTAAAGGTGCAGGTTCGAAGCGAAACACTCTAAATTCTAAAGGGTTTGAGGATTTGGAGTTCCAAACTTGCTGTAATAAACAAAGGAACAATAATTTCAACTACATTGTTGAATTTTCAATTTAAAAAATCAAGTTTTCAACCAAATAATAAATTTGAAGAAAAAAATATTTTGATACAACATTTTTAACAAGTGATTTTATTTTTAACTCAAAAAGTTCAATTTAATACAAAAAATGGAAGTTAAATTTTAATTTACAAAAATTATTTTCTACCACTTAGATGAGCTTTAAAATAAATTAATGAATTTCAACAAAAGAATGGACTTTTGACCAAGGAGTTCCACTTTGATCGAAGCAGTTGAATTTTTAATAAAAACGGTCAGTCTTTAACCAATAATTTTTAATCAAAAACAGTCGAATTAATTTTCAACCAGACCAAATGAGAATTATTTACACTCTAAGACAATTTTACCTCACTCTAGTAGGCGAGACAACTCAGCGGTGGCACTAAACAAAACCCTAATATCATATAGTGCATATATTTGTTATATTTTCTAGCAATTAAAAAAAATTTTTGTTTGCTCTATTAGTTTTCGAGAAAACAGGGCGGCGCTAGCGTGCCGGCAACTCAGCGGTGCTCTCTACAAAAATCATAAAAAAAATGATTAAATAAAAAGGAGTGACTAGGTTAGATTTTTTTGCTTTAGAATATGCTATGAATCACTTTTGTAAAATCGAACCTTATGAAAAAACTACCCTCTGTAATGCAAAAAGTATTATAAAAATCCATGTTTGTATATTGAAAAAATATAATTTCTCTTTTGCGATGCATCTTTTACTGCCATTAATCAACTTTCAACGCAAAAGTTTGGTCTATCAACCTAGCTCCTTCACAAACGAAATTCCAAAATTTGTTTTTATCAGAATTTTAGGCTTTTTTGGGCTTTTATTGGGCTGTTTCCCCAATTTTTTGGCTCCACTACTTTTGATGAAAGTTCCAATTTTAACTGGAGGGTCGAGTGGAGAGGGGTTGATTTTAGACGTTATGGGTTGAAGCCCAGAAATCGGAGTGGGTATTTTCGAGGGGCCCAAATATCAGACACTCCATAGACACTGGAAAATTCTGAAAAATATTATGTTTTTACAATTTTATATCGACGTAGTAGAGAGCGTCCTTCTTTTTGAAGTCGGTTAAAAATAAGGGCAATAGAGATTCGGATCTCTATGGTAATTATTATTTTGAAAAACATGCCAAAACGTGTGTCCGTTTTTGAGAAGTAATTATTAAATAATACGTTTAGATTAACAGTGTTTCCTGAATATTCCTCAATGTCAGCTCAGGCATTATTGTAGATTCAGGTCGCACGAGAAAAAATTGAAATGATTCTGATGTATGGAGAAGCTGAAAGAAATATTGATAATGCTGTCAATCTCTACGCTCAGCGTTTTCCAAATAGAATTGTGTCACGCGCTTCATTTTATCGTACTATTACAAAATTTACTACCGATGGAAGTGCTCAACCTAAAAAAAGGACCCGTACAACAACAGTCACTGGAGAAAATAATGAAAATGCTGTATTAGCTGCAGCGGCCAATAATACTCATGTTAGGTCTTGTTTTGTATTTATATGCATTAGCTGTATAAATAAGAGTCGTGTATACTTGCCAAAATAAAAAAGTCGGAAGTATTCGATTTTGAATTGAGAAAAAAAGCACTTCAGACAAACATAAAAAATATTTCTTCTATTCATATTAATTAGATTTGGGGTAATTATAATAATTTGTGGAATTAAGAAATAGAGTCTTATCTGTTAATTATAATATTTTGTATTTAATTATAATCTTCTGAACGTAAACAATTATGTATTTTGTGAGTAAAATACCAATTATATCTACTTCTGGAGGCTTGAAATATATAAATTAAAATTGAACTCTCATTATTCTTTACATTATATTTAAAATGTTGTCACATGCTTAAGATGGTTATTGCCCAATATCACAGACGCATTTTTATAACGAAACCCAGTGATCTGGTGAGAGCAGTGTCTCCCGATATATTGGCAAAGCATGGTTTTTACTCCATAATTGACGGACTGGTTGCAGCCAATTGCGCGATGGGGAGGGGGACCTACAGCATAAGGTGGGTTCTACCAGAACCTCGGTGAAGATACATAGAAAAATATCCAGAGGTACCGGCTCAGGGATAGAACCCCGGAGCTCTGACGTGAACTCGGTTATACATCATAGTCACGGACTCAGTCAAGCGACTGAAGAGATCAGGATGTCATGAGTTAATCTAATGCGATGCTTGAAACCTCCTGCGATGATGCTGTATGTATAGAATTACGAGCAGCCGCGAGGGTTGGAGGTGGCAACAGTCACCCCTGGATGCTTTCTTAGAGCTACCACCTGCCACTCCACATGTTTTTCGACGCTTCCTCCTGGTAGTTAAGAATTTTTCTTACAATGACATAGGTGTTTAACAAAACCGCCTTCTGAGCTGCTGTCAATACCCTCCTGACTCCTAACTGTTCATGATATTCAGTGAATCTTGCGTGCACAATGCTTGTAGCCAAAATCACAATGGGATGAATAGATGCATGATTCACATTCCTCCACATGATTTTTACTTCATGCTTTAACTCTCTATTCTTGTCAATCTTTCCTCTTAACACGAACAGTAAAATCTCACTGATTTCCAGTGAAATATCACTGGTTGAAATTGCCATAAGTGTGTCAGTGACAATCAGTGAGAATTCACTGGTTCACTCAGTGGAATTCATGTACTGGTTTAATCAGTGAGGTGCACTGGTTTTTCAGTACCAGTAGTCGGCTGGCCGTACATCTTGTCGCCTGTCAGCTGGTCCTTCATTAGTATTGTGCGAATAGTTTCAAAATTATATTTTTAGAAATACACTTTACTCCCACAGCAATAAAACAAGGCCGGGCTGCAATATAATGGGGTATAATATGTTGCGCCTAATAATTTCGGGAAGGCCTGTCGTTATGTCGACGTGTCGCATCTCTTAAAATCAAATCTAAGTGGCCAGGGGCCTTCCCACTTTGAAGCGAAGGATATTATATCCCCTGCATATTGCAGCCAGACGCCCATTTTTCATAACACAAGTGCACAATAAGTGCGCGTGCCAGACAACTGGAGGTTTATGTATCGCCCATGTGGAGCGCTATATCACTGATTGAAACTATCATTTGGCGTCACTGATATAATCAGTAGCGCTCTTTCAATTGTGTTACTTACTGGTTCACCCAGTCAAAGTTGGAAAATCACTGGGTCACCAGCGATAATGCAAAATAATGACTCATCCAGTGAAAATTTCACTGCTTCAGTTTTAGAGAGTTGGTTGTATAGGTTGACTGTAAGTTTCAGTTAAGTGGACAAGCAATGTCAATCATGTAGACTTTTCCACCTTTTTTTCTCACATCGCGATGTAATCGTCGCTTTCTAAAACGGACATTGGAATGTATCTATAGAAAGGTGTCCATTCTTTTAAGAGTCCCAGGTTTAGGGCAAGTTTTTGATGTATAATGACCGCTACGTCATCATGTCTATGCGTATATTCTCTCTGAGCCATTACGCGACAGCCATTAATAATTTGCTCTGTGGATTCCTTCATATTTCCAAATGCTCGGTTCCGGTCAACCACGTCTTGATGACCTGTCTGCGATCATTCCTGGTGCTGACGACCTTGTCCTGTATCGCAGTAACGAATCCTCCCATCTCTGGATACATAACAAACTTTCTTAGTCAAATATTGGATGCCTCACTATCCACTTCTTCTTTATCTAACGTTTTAGGGTGCTTATGCCTTCATTCTGCATCTAATTCCTCAATGGTTTCTATCCTGATATTCGAGGCCCCATCTGAGGACAAATACAAGGGCGCGTAGTCAAGATCTGCTTTACAGATGGTGCTGTAAAGCGCAATATTTCGTTTGATATTAAAATAGTCTTGCAACTGTATAACTTGTGTCTCACACAATTTTTTGACACTTTCTGCAGTTTTGTCGCTGAACTAGCGTACAGCTTCAGGTCATCCATGTGCAGGCGATGGGTCACTTGATGACCATGCTCATTATCATGCATTCTGAACCCATGAGACATGCTGTTTGGTGTTTTGATCAATGGGTTCAATGATAAACAGAAACATAGTGCACTGAGGGGTTTCCTTGAAATATACACATCTTAATGCGTATTACTCTAGTTATCCTAGGTTTTCCATGAGTAAAATACTTGTTTCTTGTACCCCAGAGCCTCATCGCATGACTGAGAAAGTCAACAGTGCGTGAGCAGATTTTGTAAAGTTTTAAGACTTCAAGCAAATAGTCATGCGGCACGGCAGGAAAAGCTTGCTTGTAGTCAATGTATGCCATGTGTAAGTTTCTTTGATGCTTACGAGCTTGAGTCATCGCAACAGCGTCTATAGTCACAATGGGATCTGAAATGGGTGACTAGATCTTTACAGTTTCGCGAGTTTTTATAACATCCTTTTTTTTATTCTCCAGGGATGTCTTTCGCGTCGCAATGAGAATATACCTTATCTGCAATGATAGCTGTAAGGCATTTATGAATTGTTGGAAGACAGGCTATCGGTCGAAATTCAGTTGGATTATGAGCATATGGTTTTTTAAGTAACATATACGTAGCACCCTGGAGCATGAAGCCTGGCATTAGATATAATTGTTCAATAATGTTCTGAAAACACCTTGCCAAGGCATGATGCACACTCGTCAGGTACTTGTACCAGAAGTTGTTCACCATGTCCGGACCTGGAGCTGTCCAGCTACTTGTCCTTTTTTAGTAGCTGAAACATCTAAGGCAGTGATGTTTTGTCGGCTGCATTTCAGGGCAATTGCCTGCCCTTGCTGTCTCCAGTTTAAACCACGCAGTGTCCAAATTGCCCAAACAACCGACCACTAGTTAATCATATCTTCCAATTGAGAGACTTTGGTGTCTTGCTGGATATTTTGCTTTACAGTCAATTCAGGGTCGAACCTTCTTTTATATTATATATTTAATATTTAATAAATATTTAGTTTTTATTCTTCTTCATACTAGAATATATTAAACAAATAACTCGATGCCAGAATAACGTTTTTATTTTATTGATTTTTTCACTTATTAGCTTGTATAGAATATTTACTTTTATCTTTTTCTCCTCATAAAAAAAATTGTAGCTTTTTTAATTTTCCTCTTGCACGTAATTATATTTACAAATAGAGATCAGATTAAGGACACGCTAAATACAAAAAAAACGAAATGTAGAGAGATTCTTAATGTTTACTTTTCTTTACGAATTTCATGCTTCGAGAAATGGGAAGATTTAAATATTTTCATCAGAGAAAAAGAACTATTTCTTATAAACCATGAAATTCCAAGTGTGATAAGTACTATTAAAATTGAGCTAAAGCTTTTCAAAAGAATCCCTTGAACCTCCGTGAACAACTTTCTCATTGACAGTTTTCGCTTGCTCAAAACTCGCTCGATTCCCGAAACGTTGGAAGTTGTTGGTGCACGAATTATGCAACGTCCTGGAAACAAAATATTAACAATTTTTGTAATCAACATTTTGTACTTTCGCTAACGTCATCAACTGCAGAATATGATACTGCATCTTTCTGATCAGCTTCATTACAAAATATTAAGAACATCAAATTTCATTTCAAGTAGAATGGAAAAATTGAAAATATTGTAATCAGAGAAAAGAAGCAGTTTTTCGTAAATGATTCGAAAAAGAAATAAGCTAGAACTTTTTTCATTGGGAGAAAAAGATGCGGCGTTAAATTTTCATTGTCGATGTATATCCTAAATATCCTTAGCATTTTCGTATAACCATTTTTCCATACAAATCGTCACTTTCATTTTATCCATTGAAAGTAGGGCGCAGAAAATCGAAAAATCAAGTTGTGTGCCAATAAACGACGCAAAATACAGGGAAAAGTTTTTGGAGGATTTCACTCTTTTAAAAATTTCTTCCACATTTCTTGATAACATTTTTTGACAGAACTTCTCGTTTTTAATCTACTTATCGAAGTTTGTATGAAAAAATCCAAAATTTTAATATTGCGCCAAAAATGCAAGATACGTAAACTAACTCAAAGGAAGACTCGTAGGATATTCTGTATTATCCACACAAAAAACATAAAAACAAAAATTATATTTTTCATATAACAACGCAATATAGAGAGAAATATCGAAATAAAGGATTATACGTTATTTTTCCTCGTTCCATTATCTGGCATATATTATTTACAGAAGCGGACTGAGATTTAATACTGCTTGAAAAATTTGAAGAGATTTTAAGAATTTTTAAATAATTTAATTGAATTTATAAGAATTTTCCAAACCTTATCAGGATTTTAAAGAGTTTCATTAGATATTTAGTGGTTTTAGTTTACTTTTGATGATTTTATTCTTACATTTTTTGGGGTCTTTTTTTGAGACATCCGAGACCTTGAAAAAAATTTCCAAAATTTCCAAAATTTGTATTTTCCATCAGAAACTATTTTTCGTCATCCTATTGGCAAATTTCGATTCACACATGTGCCAGTTTCTTGGAATATTCCAGGCCTGAGAATGCCACAAAACATTTTTCAAATTATATATTTTTCTAAAAACCTATCCAACTGCCCTTAAATGGATTTAAAATCACTGTAAGACCAACACTGCCCCGAAGGGGAATTGTTTTTTAAAGAAAATTCTTGAGATATACTGAAATATTCAGATATATAATTGAGATATCATATCAATATGTCACCATATGGCTGCTCTGTGAGGAAGTTTTATTATTTCACTATATGTTTAAGAAGGCCTTCCTTTAAGATATTTGTCCAGTGTACTGCTAAATCTTTCCGCGTAGAAGTGACTTTGGAATTTTATATGTGTCTTGACCTTGTTTAGACCATCTTCTTCCTCTTTGAATGTGGTCGCCGGAGGTGTATTTACTGTTACAGAAGATCCAGTACAGTTGCTTTTTGATGAATCTTCGTTGCCTTCCGATGAATCATCATAAGATCTACAGCTAGAATCGCTCGAACTGTAGGGGTAATAACAGTGATCGTTTTATTCTTTTGACAATGATCGAAATGTGCCGTTAATGTTTCCGTTTTGAAGTAATGATTCGTAAGAATTTTATGTTGGTGCAGACGTTAATTATGTTGTAATCAATTTTTCTTCATCACTATATGCAGCCCTTAACAAATAGCTATAATAATTGCAGGAAGAAGTGAAGAAACAATTTCAAATTAAAGATTTTCTAAATGGAACAAATTTGTTGGACAATCTTTATTGGTAATTAAAATCAAACCTCTTTCATCGCAACATTCTTTTATTGAAAATCTCGTTTATTGCAAGCCAAGATACTCGTCAATTGCAACTTCTCCAACTCCCATCACTGAGTGTCAAATATTGCGTATAGCCAGCAAGAGCGGAAGAGGAAATGTATTGTAAAACCAACATACAGGGTGAGGGAAAAGTATGTAAACCCCAGAAAATTTTAGAAAATTTAAAAT
>JAWWLR010000002.1:69198103-69210763 GCA_035041075.1 Acraspis erinacei
GGACTAGACGACGACTGGCTCCTTCAATTATTTTCTGATTTGCATAGGCCGTTGCAACACTTTGTGCATAAGAGTCTGCTATTTGAACTATTTGTAGCAAATGCTGTGTAATTCCCGGGGTTGCAGTCGTGGGTTTAAATTCTGCTCGATGTTGGTTAGCATTCTCATCACCTTTTTTAACCCCTATTAGAGGAAGGTTCACTCCCAAAAATTTCATATCTCGAGCGCTCAGTTGTGCAAATTGTCCCGCTTCTCTTTTAAATACAAAATTTACTTTGCCATTAAAATCTGTTACTTGTCTTATGTGATCATCGTTTTTTAGCCCAACGATGATAGAACGCCTTGTGTATAAAATTGTAGATTCAGGGATTTGAGACAAATTGGGTATTTTTGTAAAAAGAATTTGTTTTTCAATTGGAGTTAGCTCACTATATGGTAATTCTTTGAGAGGAGAAATCCCGAAGATGTGGAGAAAAGGAAATAGATCGTTTAAACTCGCTACCGCCTGTGAACTTAATTCTGTAAGCAGAAATATCAGAAATAGGTCAATTTTAATATTTCCATCAGGGATCGGAACCTTTTGGGATGAACCTCAATTTGAAAGGTTCCTTAAGGGCCCAGGTCCGGTCCTATCAAATTCTTCAAGGTCCGGGTTCAGAGCCAAACATTCTAAATTGTAAAGGGTTTGAGGTTAGACCTGGATCTTTCAAATTAAAGTGAGGGTAGAGAGAAGACGAGTAAAAAAAAAGTTGTGAAAGCTGCTAGGTTGACCTTTGTTTAGATTATTTCCTAGTACACCAAACTCTCGCTTTCAGTCACCCTTTTCTCGGCCTTCCTAGAACTGCTGGCTCACACAGTTTCTCAGGAGAGTAGGGGAGGGTAGGAATATATATTCCAATTGGAAACGAGTCAGGCGGCCCTCACTATTTACGTTTCTATCTCTCCGAAATTAGTCCAAGGCCATTGCAAGGCAACCCCCGATACTCGACTGAAAGCGAGAGTTTGGTGTAGTTCACTTTTTAACCAGAAAAGGTGAATTTTTAACAACAACAAACCTTTTTTCAACATATGAATCTTCAACTGAAATGCTGAATCGCAAGAAGAAATACATTTTTCAAAAAAGAGGTTCAACTTTAAATCGACAACTTTCAACTTGTAGCTGTATTTTCCACTAAAAATTTAAACATTCAATAAGAAATTAAAAAGTTAAATGTGCATCTAAAAAGACAATTCCAATAAAAAAATTCAAAAAAGTAATTAATCTTTTAATCAATCGGTTACATTTTCATTTGAAAAAAATCATAAATTATAAACAAAGTATATTATTTTTCCGCAAAAAGAAAATGAATTTTAAACAAAATACATATATTTTCATTCAAATATGGCATGATGGAATTCTGAGTGAAAAATTAAATTCTAATAACAAAAAATATAAAAATGCAAGAAAGTAGTTCAACTTTGAACTGAGTATTTATGAATTTTCAACAAAAAAGATCAATTCTCATTAGAAAAGATTAATTTTATACCGAAAAAAGCGAGTTTTCACCAAAAAATTAAAAAATTTTAAAAAGTGAATTTGCACCACAGCAAATAATCTTTTGCCGATTGGTCAAAACCTGCAGCTGTATTACCGAGCCAGTATAGGAATATATTTTTCAGTGTTCTAGCTTACCTTGTGAGTTTCCACATCAATTTTTAGCGCAAAATATTACAAATTAGAAAAGTGAAAATAATGTCGTTAAATTTCATTAAAAAAAAAATTGTTTTCAATTTTTTAAACCATGTTAAAGACATCAACAATAGTTAAATATCAAATACATTTTTTCTATCGGGTCTTAAGTATACCTCAGCATTTATTCAAGGCAATCGATCCAGTCATTGTGGAATGGTAAACTTTAAAAAAATGTATTGGGTCAGATTGACCCAGAAGTTTTCTCCCTGATCGAAAAAAGCTTTACGCAACTTTACGCTCCACAAAATTCAATTTTGATCACACGTCACTTATATAAATAATGAGACGTTTCAGGTTGGACTGCAGGTTAAAGGGTTCCTTAAGGCCCTTTATCAGAACGTCTACTCGATTCTGAATTTTGAGGCCGCGCGTTTGAATATTTTTGTCTAAATTTTTGAATAGCTAATATAAATGACCATATCTCGAAGCAAGCAGAGCCGGTTTTTTGGTAAAATGTTTACATTTCGTTTAATATTAAAAAAACATGACAACAATAGCACTTAAATAGTAATGGCTCTCAGTAAAAGCTGTACATGCATGTTCGAAGGGACCCTGTTCATCCTCACCAAACTTCGGTCGGCAGACTCCCCAGTGGGAGCCGAATTATCCGGAACGAATGAACCGGGCGAATTTGTATGAGATTTTATCCAGTTAGTAAAACTGAGATTATGAAATGATATATTAATTAAATTTCAACTAACAGAATGAATTTATTTATATATTTACCAGAAATTGCATAAAAAAATCATGAAAATCAGTTAATATTTGCAGTAATAATGTGAATCTTAACCTTATGTGCGTTTACACCGCAATTTTCATCCAAATTCAAGCTACAGAATGCTTTTGTAAAAAAAATGTCCACAGAAATAATCTTTAATCCATAAGTAGAGTATTTCTAAGTATTTTCTACATATCTTTGACTTCTTTTATTAAGTTATAGTTTATTATTATAAACTAAGTTATTTTCTTCAAGATACTTAGGACTTTGTAAAAAACAAGTTAATTCGTTAAACAATTTTTTCCCTGTTAGTCGTAAAAAACTATTACTTTCTGCAATTTGTAACGCAATCAATGAAAAGTAAAATTGCTTTTGTTGTCAGTTTAGGATATTCAGCAATTGAATAACCGGTTCTGAATTTTGAGGCCGTGCGGTTGAATATTTTTGTCTGCATGATTGAATATAAGTCATCTAAACAATCGCATCTGAGCAAGCATAGCCATTTTTTCGAGCAAATGTTTATATTTTGTTTAATAATTTTAAAAAATGAACAAGCCCCCCTCATTTTATTAGAAATCCGAAAAAAGAAATTTCTTTATTTTCTATTTTTTTAACAGGTGTAGGTTTTGACTTAAAGTTTCCCATGAAAAATCAATGGAGATAAATCACTTTTTTGAGTTTTTAGAATAATTGTTTAGAGTTTGAAAAAATGTGACGGGAAAGTACAGGAGCATGTAGAAAATTATGGAACGAAGAATAGTGGAATATTTATTATCATTGGTTAATTAATTTTTAATTATCTGTACAAATGAAATTTGTTTAAATAATTTTTTTTCGAAAATTCTTTCCCCCTTAAAAATTATGACTATTAGCCTAGTGGAATATTCATTAAGGTTGGTTCATTAATTTTTAATTATTTACACAAGTGGAATTTGTGTAAATAATTTTTTTTCGAAAATTCGATTCCCTCTAAAAATGATTGCTATTAGTCTAGTTGAATATTTAAAAGCATTGGTTAATTAATTTTAAATTATTTAAACAAATCCTATTTGTGTAAAAAATAGTTTTTTTTTTCAAAAATTCGTTGAACGGGCAGTTTATTTTCATTAAGTGACATAAATTTATTTTCAAATATTTTTCAATTGTTGAAACAATAAACTATTATTTATTTTTACTAATAATACTATTTAAACAATAATTTGTTTACATAATTAAAAGTTAATGAACCAATATTGATAAGTATTCCAATAGACAAACAGTAATAATTTTTATTTTTAAAAATTCGAAATTATTTAAACCATTTCCATTTATATAATAATAATTGAAACTTAATGAAAAATAAAAAAAATAGGGAATTTCTTTTTCTCTTTGCTGAAAGTACGAGAAATTTTGTAAATTTTTATTCGATTTACATATTTCAAAAATTTAGGGTCTCCGAAGTTGTTGGAAATAAATACATGACTTTTAAGAAATTAATAGAAAATTAATAATTTCTCGGAAATTTCAGTTGTCTATAAATGCCCGAAATACATTAAACAATAATAATTTTTGGTATTTTGGTAATTTATCGGACATTTATGTCAAAGTTACCATAAACTCATAATTTTCAAATTTCACAACTATTCAAAGGTTTTCGGAAGAACACCAATAATTTTTAAAAGGAAAATAATAAATTACCGGAAATTTCAGGATTTAACAATTTCAACATTTTCGGCAATTTTGGGTAATTTTTGATAATTCATCAGCAGTTTGTCATTTTCAAAGAATTTGTATGCCCTACCAATTACGCTCTAAAAACTTGAGCGTACCTCTGAACCGGAAACGTCAATCAATCTTTATAATGATTTATAAAATTGACAAAAAATATCTATTATTAATTTCTGTAAATTTTGACGGAGGCTTCTAAGCACACTTCAGAAAAAAATGCAGGTTAAAATTGCTTATTTAACAGTATTTATTTAAAGGTTTAGTCTTTTGTTTCTCTTTAGGGGAAAGTTACCATTTTTATTTAATCCTAAGGATCTAGGCTCCATTTTATAGTTCGAAGGATTCACTAAATTTCTATTTGGGTTAAATTTTTTTTTTAAATCATTGAGAAATCATCCAGTTATTATTGTTATAAAAATCATAGTTTAAACTTTAATTAACACCACCCAAATAGAATTTTAGAGGATCCTTCAAAGAATAAAATGAAGCCTTGAAATTAGGAATAAATAAGAATTGTAATATTTTCCTAAAGAGAAAGCGAAAACTAAAACTCTAAATAACTACTTTTAAATAATCAATTTTAAACTGAATTTTTTTCTGAGTGTTCTTAGAAACCTCCATCAAGATTTACAGAAATTAATAATATATATTTTTTGTTCATTTTATAAATAATTTTAAAGATAGGCAATTTTTGAGATTGTTTGTACGTAGTATACATCCTTAAACAACTAGATTGGCACGTGTAATTTCACAAGAAAATTTTCAGCTTGGCTAAAATCGAGCATCTTTTACAGAAATTACTCAAAAATAAAGATATGATATATAATTAGATAATTACCAATAGAATTAAGTATGACGGCCAGAGCGATGGTCATGGAGCCGGTGGCGATCATCATTTTTTATTCCAGATGATCCTATTTCACCAAAAAAATTGAAAGCAGCGGAACTTAAGAAAAAGTAAACTATCAAAGGTTGTCCTATATATAGCGTCAGTTTAACTGCCAGTTTAACCGCATTCCAGTCGTAGATAACCCTCAGCCCAACTTAAACACGACCGTTCTGATCATGAAAATGTCAGGTACGCATCTTGTGAGGGGGGGGGGGGGGGATCTTCATGCTTCTATTTCGCATGTATCACATATTTCATGTATTTACTAGACTCAAGGTTTTTTATCTCTTTTCTTGAGAACCCGCTGTCTTGTTCTATTATTTGGTAAAACAATGATTAAGCTATTCATCGCTACACCCAGAAGAAGCTACCTTCATTAAAACAAACATTATATGAATCAACCAATTTTGAGCAATCCCAGCTAGAAATATCCGGAAAATTTTCACATACTTAGTTACTAAGGTTACTGAACTTTACGAAATTAGGTCGCTGAACACGAAATTCACTTCCTCAATTCTTGAAATTTATATACAGTAGAACCCCGATTATCCGACCTTCGATTATGCTAGGCTCAGTGTTATCCGAGGCGGAACTCATCCAAGCACTCCGAATTAACAGAAGTTTATGCTCGGATAATCCGGCGAATCATTAATCAAACAGATGATGCTGCTACTGTAAGGAACTCATAAGCATTTGGGAAAACTAGTATAGAATAATGTGGAAAATCAGGTTTAGTCTGCCACATTCTTCTGAATTGATTTACAGGTTACTGATCGACTCTGGCGCAGCGATTAACCTTATCAAAGAAAAAAATGTGCCAAAGGAAGTCCAGATGTTCCCCATGAAAAAATATTTCGTCATGGGAAAGAACCGACACTACTCAGATTATGCCACTTAAATTAATTACTTTGGGAAAAAAAGATATTTTTCATATAGCAGATGATGATTTTCCTTAACCTTTTCTTTACAATATCTGATTCTATAAAATAAAAAATTACCTGTACATGATGGTGGACGTTTTATTAGTGGCACAACGGCTCAAATCAACAGAATAAACATTAATGCACCTGATCAAGAAATATTCATTGAGGATAATCCCAATATACCGGACGGGATTTACTAGATCAAAGATAGTCAACTATTTGTTCCATATTACAAATATAAAAGGAACCTCACACGGATCAAAGTACCGAACTACGAACTCATCCAGAATATAATAGAAGTACATAGGGCAACTGTTAATCAGCAGAAAGCAGCTCTTGGATATCGACTGACAGATTTACAAGAAAAAACTAGCCTGCAACACATAGAAGACTAGATCGGCGAAAATTTATGGAAAGGAATAGCGTCTTATAATGATATCTTCCGTCTGAAAGGAGGTCCACTGCCTTGCCCCGACCTAGTGGAACACGAGATTGTCCTTAAATCAGGAAAAATAGTCAAAATTAAATCGTATAGGCCGCCGGAGTGTAATAAAGGAGAAATATCAACAAAAATGGGAGATTTGCTAAAAATGGAAGGGATAAAAATTCAGTCACCTTATAACTCCCCGATTTGGGTAGTACAAAAAAAAACAGAAGCTTCGGGAATTAAAAATGGCAAATTGTCATAGACTTCAGAAAGATTAACGAATACACAGACCAAGATGCATATTCGCTGCCGGGGATAGATGATATCCTAGATCAGTTAGGAGAAGCTAAATTTTTCTCCGCCTTCGATTTAAGCTCCGGGTTTCACTAAATAACTATCGCAAAGGAATCAAAAAAATATACAGCATGTTCAAAACGTGAAGGGTGAAGGGTGAATCTTGAAACATTTCAACGAATGATGGACGGAGCATTAAGAGGATTAGCAGGAAAAATGTGGTTTGCCTACCTCGACGACATATTTTTATTCGTATTTACCCTGGAGGAATATAACAAAAACCACTTTACACTTTTTGAAAGACTCAGACAGACAGGTCTAAAACTTCAGCCCGGTAAGTGTGAATATCTGCGCCCTGAACTTAAATACGTCGGGCACGTTTTTACCAAAGATGAAGTAAAGCCCAATCCAGCAAAGTTAGAAGCAGTAAAAAATTTCAGACAGCCTAGAAATGTAAAAGAAATCAAATCATTCTTATGACTAGGTAGCTACTATCGATAATTTATTCGGATTTTTTCATGCATAGCTAAAACCTGTCACAAGGCTAACTGAAAAAGACACAGTATTTAACTGGACCCGCGAATGTCAAGGGAGCTTTGCGCTTTTGAAAAATAAACTTTGTCAAGCCCCGGTGCTGAGATACCTCGACTACTCAAAAGAGTTCCTACTAACAACCGATGGCAACAACAAAGGTTTAGGGGCAATTCTGTCACAAGAAGGACACCCATGCTGTTACATTTCAAGCATTAAATGAAGCAGAACAGAATTACATCACATCTGAGAAGGAACTTCTAGCTATCGTTTGGGCGGTAAAACGACTCAGGCAGTATCTTCTATGAAGAAAATTTAAAATCCAAACCGACCACCAAGGTCTGACATGGTTAAACAACGTTAAAGATCCTTCATCCTTCATCAACAGTTCAGGAAGTGAGCTCCCTAACGAAGAAACCGCGAGCACTTCACGAGCAAAAAAACCAGCTCTGGCCAATAAAATAGCCGCGAATGATATCATATCTGATGAAGAAAATTTAATGGATCAACGTGGAGGATTCTATCAGGATTATCTCTCATGGAAGGAAGAGAAAATCCCCACCCGGAAAGTGAAGAAAGGAAATTCCTGTGGAAAACTGTGGGTAGAAGTCACCAAGTTTCAATTTGGAAATTATCAAGAAGAGTCGTGGTTAAAATTACTCAACCTTAAAGTCAAGGTCTTCATGGATAAGAAATTGACGGTAGTACCACTCCACTTCGTAGACCCAATAATGCACGCATCCATTATGACTTAGCATTATGGTTAAAACAAAACTATCGAAAGAGCAAGAACAATCGGTGAATTAAAAAACATTGAAGAAGTGGTCATGAAGTTTGTAAGAAGATGTCCAGTTTGTCAGTTGCAAAAAACAACTAGAATAAAAAATCAGAGTGAAGCTGTTATCTCCGATACGCCAGTTGACCCCAACGATAAAATAGCAATGGATATTTTCGGGCCATTGCCAACTACTCGTTCGGGAAATAACTATATCCTGTCAATTCAAGATCAACTCACCAAATATCTCATTTTGGTCCCACTTAAAGACGCCGAATCCGAGAGTATAATTGAAGGACTTTTTGATCATTATATCTACATGTTGGGGTCCCCTACACATGCTCACCGACCAAGGCCTAGAAAGGATACACTTAAACCTGAAAAACCTAATAAAAATCAGCATGGAGGACAATGCAGTTGAATGAGATAACACACTGAAAATCGTGACCATGGCTCATAATACTACGAAAAATGAAGGAACTGGTATTCCCCTTTCCAGCTCACTTTTTGAAGAGAACCAAACATCCCTTCTATGCTGAGCATAACGCTTTCGATAAAGTACTCGGACCTTGTTCGAAAGTGGAAAGATAGGAATGACAGATATCTCCACAGAGCCAGGGAAAGAATAACCTTCCAAAAAGAAAAATATAAGAAACAGTAAGATGCAACGATTATAAAATCACAAGCAATTTATGTAGCCTGACACCACAGCCAAGGTTGTATCGTCTATGAATCTTCGACAAAATAAAGAATACTTTCAAAGTTAAAACCAATATGTAGCAAAAGTGAATTCTTACTCTCACTCCGTTTCAGGCCGTCGCACGACGCACTCACTTGTCTCCCCGCTGACCCGGTCTGATCAACGCAGTCTCCAGCCATCAGCACGCGTCAGCCTGTGTAACTTCGTTTTACTTCCGCGTGTTATTGTAATAACAGTCACGCAGTAATAGTATTCTTTGTTATTGCTATTACTTCGTGAATATAACTAAGGTGGTTTCGTTGTTTTGTGGTTTCGTGGGTTTGTGGATAACTGCATATACAGCAGTTTCTTGGATCAACGCAGCTTATTGTCAATTGCAGAGTAGGTACCGAACATAAGCTTATTTACAGCTCACATGTCACCGTCATGCGTGCGACCTTCACATATGCGATTGATATGCGTCGCAAATGATTGCGCATATGTCTGCTCGCGTTACGGCGCTGCATGCGGGACAATCCGCACGCGTGCGAGTCACTAAGCCATCATTGTGCGCGCATATAGTTATCTGGGTACATTAGGTCAATAGAGAAATTATAACAGTCCGGTGTTATAAACCTGATTTCTAAATAAAGGTCTGCCTGCTTGAAGTAGAGGGGCTTGTATAACAAAATTTAACTTCTTTAAATTTAAAATAAAACTGTTTTGTCCATTTGTCTTATAGACTAAAAGTATTATGCAATAAGTTCATCTCCAAGAATTTTTTGTTCGGGCCTTGGACGATCACAGTTACGATATTTTGAACACATCGGCCCTCGCAGATAAGGATCAAGTTCACTTGCTTTTGAACCCATCGGATCTCGCAGATAACGATCAAAATGTTGAGTCTTTGTTTTGATATTCCCATATTTTGTGGCCTTGATACATGGCAACCACAATCTGAACCTTTAGATGTATCAGAAGTACGGAGTTTCGTTTTTTATTCCGAGATGTATATTCGGACAAATGACTTTTAGGTTGATCAGAAAAACTATACTTGCGATCTTTGGGTCAAGAACTTCTAGAATTTCACCTTTCGTGTAAATCGGTAGGAGGAGGAGGCGGAGGAGGAGGAAATGATCGGCACGGCTCCCACGCCTTTTCGTAACCTCTTCTTCGGAACTTCTTTTAGGCAAGCCTTTATCTTTCAGCCTAGATATAATTCTATTCCCTTTTCAATTTCCTTTTTCATCGATAGTCCTAATCCTTAATTCTGACATTTGTCCGAAAAACCGCACTTCTTTTAATAAAAAAACTGAAATTACTACTTGAAACTATGTGTATAAATTAACACATCCGAATATAACGAATTCTGAAGTATGCTGCGGCACTCAGGAAGGTGAGCTCGGGAACTTTTATCTTTTTCAAATATAGTTATAAAACTGTGATCAGATCGAAAGGCTCGAGTATGAATTCGTATAATCATCTAAAAGAACTCGAAGACGAAATATATGAGTTTTTATCAATATTCTATACAATTTGTATTGAAAACATTCAATACAAATTGCATAGAAATTTAGACATACAGTGGTTTTCAAAAGTTTTGGGCCAAACACATTTTCGACTATATACAGTAAATAAAAACAGCTAAGAAAGATTGAGTATATATAAACTTTTAGCATTTTATTGAACTACAAAATTATGGAATTTAGATATTTTTAATATATATAATTTACTATTTGTTCTACAATGTGTTTTATGACGGTGTTCAAAAGTAATGGGCCAAACCTGTATTACATATTTATACAATAGGAAACTTTAAAAAATATAAAATATAGTTGTTATTTTGTTTCTTAATAACTAATACTTTGTAGCCATACCATTTGCTGCAATTGCAGCAGCACATCGACGAAGCATTGAATCAAGTAAGCGCTGAACGTAATCCTGTGTTATTTTTTCCCATTCTTCCTGCAGATTTTGCCATAATGCATCTTTGTTTGAATTTTTTCTTGTTGCAACGCGCATTCCGAGTGCATCTCACAAATTCTCGATTGGATTTAGATCTGTGCATTGAGCTGGGTGACCTAAAAGCTTCACTTTTCGCATTTTCAAAAATTCCTGGACTAGCTTCGACTTATGTTTTGGATCATTATCTTGTTGAAAGAACCAATACGTAGGCATGTTTTTCTTGGCATATGGTAACATTTCTTCGGACAAAATATCTCGATACATCACACTATCACCCAAACCATCACTGATCCATCTCCATGTTTAACTGTTGGAATTTCTTACCGGGAATCGTGTCTTGTGTTTTTCGGACGTCAAACCTACTTTTTTCTGTCACTTCCAAACAGATTAAACTTTGATTATTATTTCCCGTAGTTAAAATTATTTTGCGCTTTTTGTTTAGTTTTGTTTAGCTCGCCATCTATGGTTCAGAGTCAAAGGTTGTAGCTAGAGTAACTAAAGGTTCGACCGTCAGGGACTGAGAAAAGTTGTGGGTTGGAATTTGGCTAATTAGGGAAATTCAGGTTAGGTTGGAAAGGGAGCGGGGTAGTTGTGTGGTCAGGAGTTTGGGTCTTCATCGTGGACAAGGGTGGTTCTCGTTGTGCTGGGCGATGTTAGAGGAGGGAAACGTGTGTCTGTAGGGGCTGTGAGGCGTAAAATAGTGTAAAGAAAAGAAAAATTGGGGAGGTAAGCGAGAGCGGTCTTGAGAGACATCTGTTGGCTACAGTAAAATTAATTTTCATTGTAATTGTGGGATCGAATTCGGTTAATTAGGGAAATTGAGGTTAGTTTGGAAAGGGAGCGAGATGGATTTGTGGTCAGGAGTTTGGGTCTTCATTAAGGACAAGGGTGCTTCTCGTATTGTTGGGGGATGTTAGGGGAAAGAAAATTTTGTCTGTAGGGGCTGTGAGAGGTAAAATAGTGTAAAGGAAAGAAAAATTGAAGCGGTAAGCGAGAGCGGCCTTGAGAGATATCTGTTGGCTGCGGCAAATTTGTCAGGCAGAGAAGGACTCGGGGTGCTAATAGGCGAGGTCAGAGGGTTGAGGGAGGATTTAAGGGGGCTATGGATCAAATGAAAGCTATGAGGGGGGACCTGAAGGTAAGAGATGAGAGATGGAAAAAAGGAAGTAAAAAGTCTGAGGGAAAAAGTAGATGGATTTCAGCGAGAAGTGATGTCGATAAGGAAGGAAAAATATGATAAAATGAAGCGAATGGAAGAAGAGATTAGGTAGTGGAAGGAAAGGGATGCACAAAGGATTGAGAAGATGGAGGGCAGGTCGGAAATGGAAGTAGTTGTCAGGGGAGGGCGGCAAGCAAGGTATTTGAGTGGGGAAGAAAGGGAAGGCAGGAAACGCTGCTGCAGAGCATAGGGTGGGTTAAATGCAAGGTAGGGACAGTGAGGATGTAGGGGAGAAAGGTGAATGAATTGGCGGTTGTGGAATTGGAGAGGTGGGAATGAAAATTTCGTGTTAATGCGTAACAAAAATAGGATAAATGACAAGAAGGTTTCCATCGATTAAGATGTGACGAGGCAGGAACGGGATGAGCAGATAATGATAAATCACAGGCTTAGGGAGGAGAGCGTTGAGGGTAGGGTATCGGAAAATAAAAATACTATATAAAAAAAGGGATAGGAAGACGCAGGAAGATTATAGAAGAATTACTATAATGAATACGGCGTACAAAATATACGCGATGGTGTTGGCAGATACGCTGCGGAAGGATTTTGAAGAGAAAGGCATACTGCTGGAAGTGCAGGTGTGCCTTAGAGAGGGAAGGAGTACTATTGACAATATTTACGTTTTGCCACACGTAGTGGATAGAGAACTAGCTAAAAAGGGTGTCAAAGTGTACGCGTTTTTTGTAGATTTAAAACGGCGTGTTCCCTTCGGTGGATAGGGCGAGGTTGCGGGAGGCAATGGAAGAGAGGGGAGTGAAAAGAGGTCTGATCGAGAGATTAAGGGATGTATATAAGAAGAGG
>JAWWLR010000002.1:69337199-69347470 GCA_035041075.1 Acraspis erinacei
TAATGAATCCTTCCGTCTCTAGATACAGAACACCCTTTCTTAGCCAAATATTGGATGACTCACTATCCACTTCATATGCATCTAATGTTTTAGGATGTTCGCCATGGATAGCTTTCTGCCTCCATTATACTTCTAATTCCTCCATGGTTTCTGCCCTGATATTCAAGGCCCCATCTGAAGGCAAATTCAAGAGCATGTAGTCAAGATCCGCTTTATAGATGGTAATGTAAAGCGTAACATTTCGTTGGCTGTTAATTTTTCTTTCAACTGTATAACTTGTTCTACGCGGATAATTCTGTTTAACTTAACAAGGTCGGTTTTAGTCCATTTTATGAGCCCGAAGGAGTTCGTGAGGAATTGTTCTGATTTTGTTTTCCGAGTTGAGAAAACTCTTCATAATCAATCTGAATCTCGTAGAGGCAGTCGTTAGGCTTGTCTTAACTATCGTATGCTGCATACCCTTAGATTCCAAAATACCCAGATATTTATATGATTCGCCTGCATCCATTGCCTGCATGTCATTTTCGAACTCGTTCTCTAACTCTGCGGTCCCTAATTCCCCTCTGATTAAATACACTGTTCTGCATTTATCTAGCCGGAACTCCATATGTATATCATTGGAAAACTGCTTTGTGACATCGATTACTTGCTACAGTTTTTAGGCTCAAATAGCGTACAGCTTCAGGATATCCGTATACCCGTAGTAATGCGTATTTATCTAGATATCCTTGGTTGTTCATGATCAAAATACTTGATTCTTGTACCCCAGGGTGACTAGATCTTTACAGCCTCTCGAGTTTTTACAACGTCCTCTTCGTTCTTCTGTAAGGATGTCATTCTCCTCGCAATGCGAATATACCTTATCTGCTATGATAGCTTTAAGACATTTATAAATTGTTGGAAGACAGGCTATCGGTCGATATTCAGATGGATTTTGAGCATTTGGTTCTTAGGTAACATATACGTAGTACCCTGGAGCATACAGCCTGGCATCAGATCTGGGTGTTCAATCACCTTGTGAAAACACCTTGCCAACGCATGATGCACACTCGTCAAGTTCTTGTACGAGAAGTTGTGCACCATTTACGGACCTGGAGCTTTCCGGTTACTTTCCCTTTTCAAGAACGCTGAAACATCTAAAGCTTTGATGTTTGTCAGCTGCATTTCAGGGATATCGCTTGCCCTTGCTGTCTCCAGTTTGAACCACGCAGTATCCAAATCGCATCTTTTCCTTTTCCCCCAAAAACTCGACCAGCAGTTAGTCATATCTTCCAACTGAGGGACTTCAGTGTCTTGCTGGTTATTTTTCTTTACACTCAGTTCACGATAGAACCTTCTTTCATCTGTCTGAAAGTTTCGATTTTGTTGCCTCCGTGCACTACTTTTCTTGTACGAACGCAGTCTGGCAGAAAGAACCTCAAGTCTCTGCCGTTAGGAGTCCATAATCTCATCTAATATTGATGGTGTTAATGTCTCGATGTGCCGAGTGCGCCTAATTTGGTAACATGGCTTATCAGCTTTCTGGTTCTATATCCTTTTTCATATTGAGTTAATCGACCCAACTTGCACCTTACTTCACTGATATCTATATCGAACCTAATTTTCCATGGTGCATCCCGATCCCTTGCTATGAAAAAACTGCATTTACAAGCCTAGTTCTGCGACAAATTGTTCTAACGGTTGCGACAGCTGCTCAATATACAAGAGTTTGCACCTTCAAGGCAGTTTGTGTTTTATTCAAATACGTAGGGAAACTTTGCTGTTGAGGTATTCTATTAGTACACGCAGATAATTTGTAATGTTCATTTTGGGCAGGGAATGCCGTAGTGCTGGTTCTACATATCTGAACTATAGTAAAGCATGACTAAAAGCCCTTTCAAGGTGCTGCCGTTTTTCTGGGATTTTGCTATCCACATCATCATTATTAATATCCGGATGTGGTTCTAATGGATCCGGTACATTATGTTCATTATCCCTAGCATCTATGCCTTCAGCTTCATTCAAGTTTTCGTTGTCCACATCTTCCAAAGGGGAGTTCATCAATAGGAAGCTACTGTTCCACTGTCATTTTGATAGCAGCTATTTCAAAAGCCGACAGCAATCTGTTGACAGATATTGACCGTTTTTGATCTGCCAGATTCTGCTCATTTATTTGTATGGCTAATTCTGGGTATTTAAGTAAGAAGAGTCTATGATGTTCTCTCCTTACACTTTGCCCATATTTCTCTGCTAAAAAATAAAGGCGCATAACATCTATGTACATATGATATGTCCATTCCCGGCGCTTTTTTGGCTGCTGAACCTCTGCTTCTGCCTCTGGTTGTATAAGGCCATCCACCTCTGGAAGATGTGGTCGTGTTGGATCTTCAACAGGTTGATGAAGAACATAAATTGCCCATGCTGTGGTTTAATCTCTATTGCTCGGTTTATAAATACATACAAAGATTAAAATTTTCTTAAACAATTATTATTTACAACAATAAACTGTCTACTATCATACATTTTTTTTTTAATTTAGGCATTAGTTATTTACAGTTAATATTATCGAAAAAATCAAGTTTGTACCTCAAAAAATAGACGAATAGTGCATTTGTTAATTAGGATAGTTTAAAAAATTATTAGATTTTATTTGGTGAGCAAATATGATACTTAGGTTTTATTCACAAGTAATATGTGATCGATTACATAGAAAAAACTTTATTCATTACATCAAAAATACCTGATATGGATATTTGTTTATAAAAATTATATAAATGATATTTGCACTTTTTATATGAGCCTCATCCAATTTCAGAATCTTGCAAGTTTCTCGATTGTCGATTTCCACAGTTTATTTACTCGGAACTAGATAATGATTTTTTAATCAAAAGTTTCCGGCATTATTTCAGAAACACTTCAGGTCAGGAGTGGACTTTTGTTTTTTCTTTAAATTCTGATTTCGATTTTCAAAAATTGTTTTTGCGTACTCCTGAAAAATTCTGATTTTGTTGGTTATCGAGTTCTGTACTGAACCCTTTTAATTCTTCTTCTACCAAAAAATATTTTATTAAAAACAAATAAACATTACCTCTTGAATTGAAATGCTGAATGTTTTTGATCAAGACAGTTGACATGGAATGCTTTATTTTGACTTTCAGGTTTCACCGATTCAGGAGAACATAATCATTGAAAAAGGACCCTGGTATGAGCGTTATCGGCCGATTTCGTACGGCTGGTCAACAAGGTCCGGTGACGAAAATGCATTTAAAGATATGGTTCGCAGATGCAACATAGCTGGTGTGCGAATTTTCGTAGACGCAATTCTAAATCACATGACCTCAAATCAACCTACTGACCTTGGAACAGGAGGTTCAAAGGCAGACACCAAGGCTCTTCAATATCCAGCCGTACCTTATGGCCCCGAAAATTTCCATATTGGATGCGCGGTTACTAATTATAATGATGCTAATAATGTTAGAAATTGTGAGCTTGCCGGGTTGCATGACCTTAATCAGGCACAGGAATATGTTAGGAACAAGATGGCAGATTTCATGAATAAAGCGATTGATGCTGGAGTTGGTGGATTCCGGTTGGTATAATTTTGAACATTATTTATTCAAAGCAGTAGGAGAGAGTTGTCCTAAGTCGGCACAGCGATGGCCCTTTAATCTTTTTGGTCAGGTACCACGATCCTGCATCTACATTTCTATATCGTTCAGAGCAGTGCTGAGTGATTTTAGCGGTCGCAATATAGGCCAAAGTGAAGATTTGTGCTAATTTTCAAAATGGTGTTCCTAAGTCGGCACCCCCTGAGCCAAAAAGTCAATCAGAAAATGCAGGAAATAAAAGGGCGCCTACAAGAGACAACTAACATGCAGTCAGAAAACAAATAACAAAAGAAACAGGAAAAGGTGCCGACTTGGGACAACCTCTTTGGTACCGACTGAGGACTACTAAGAATGTTTACAAGTTTCTTGCTCTTATATACACGAAACAAAAGCGAACAAATATCTACTTTATCAGCCGAAAGCACAAAAACATAGAAACCAACGAACTTAATCCATTGAACTCAACAAGAATGCAAAATGGAATCCCGTTTGCATGAAAAATTTATACGACGCGCATGCTGTCAAGCATAAAGCTGTCACTAAAGTCACAGTTGTCAGCGTAAATTACGACTATATGTACCAAACTGTAATACGACCAAATATTTCATCCGACACGCGCGCCAACTCTGAGAAATGTGAGGGTGTCGGCTTAACCCAAAGTGCCGACTTAGGACCACTCTCACCTGTTCACTGTTATATTTTCTTCTCTAGAAAATTGGTGGGACGAAAATTTTTTAATTCGGCAGACGATTTCATTACAGTAATTGAATTTTGAAACAAATACTTAAATTTTGCACCAAAAAATATCATTTTTGTATCAAAAATGGAATAGTTAAATTTTCAGTAGAAAAAATTAATTTTACAAAAAAACAACAGATTTTCAACAAAATTGATGAGTTTAAAAATAATATTATAAAACTTCAACTGGAATAATTGAATTTTAAAACAAAACAAAAAAAGAATTTTCAAATAAAATATACTTAATAAATAATATATTTGACTGAAAGACTGGAATTTTCATACCAAAATGATGTATTTTTGAACAAGAAGATTAATTTTTAAATAAAAAGATTATTTTTCTACCAACAAATATCAACCAAATATAAAAGTCTTTAACTTAAAACATGAATTTTCAAGTAAAAGTAAAGTAAAAATGAATTTTCAACTACAACTCTGGAATTTCCAATTGGAATAAGTTAAATTTTCAGTTATAAAAATTACTTTCAACAACAACAAATTTACTAAAAAATAGTTACATTTTCAAATAATGTGATGAATTTTCTAATAAAATTGTAAATTTTCAATTGGAACAGTTGAATTATAAATCAGAAAGATGACTTTTGAACTCATTTTAACCCACTTATCTATAGAATAGTTAAATTTTTGTATCAAAGGGATTAATTTTTAACCAAGAAGATTAATTTCTATCAAAAGGAGGCATTTTTAGATATAAAAGATAACTTTTTAACCAAAAATTCAATAATTAAAGTTTACGTTTAGATTTCTAGTTTAAAAAAAAAATAATTTTAGTTTACATTTTCAGTTAGAAAAGAAAATCTCGAAGAAAAATAATCCAAAGAAAACGAAAGTTTTTAATCAAACATCTCATTTTTGAACCAAATATATGAATTCGTAATTAAAAAAATGAATCTTCAAACAAAAAATTAATTTCATACGAAAAATTTTAATTTTGTCTAAATAATTTTATTTTTAACCTGAAATATGTATTTTTAATTAAAATTATAAATATTTAATTGAATTACTTGAATTTTTAACCAAAAGAAGAATTTTCAATAAAAGACACAAATTTTTATCGTAATTATTGAATTTTGAACTAGCAAAGGTTAATTTAAAAAATGGAATAGGTAAATTTTCAGTTAAAGAAATTAATATTCAACCAAACTGATGAATTTTTAACTGGAATTATGAATCTTCAGCCGCGCTGATTGAATTTTATGCCAGAAAGATGAATTTTCTACATAAAAAGATTCACCAAAAAAGATAAATTGATTTTCAACAAAGCAGTTACATTTTCTACCAGAGATGCTTTTTAAATTAATGTAATGAATCTTAAGCCAAAATAATTATTTTTTAGTAAAAGAGTGTAACTGTTAACTGAGTAGTTTAATTATGAACTAAAAAAATATTAATTCCCAACGAAAAATATAAACAAATTTTCTATTCTAACTGCTTGACGTACTTTCTTTATCTAAAATGTATAACATTACAAATAACCGAGGCATGTGTTACGGTAATATTGCGCGTAATGTATGGTAACTTACCAAAAACTGAAAAAAAATCAATTGAAAAATTCTATAATTTTTCGGAAATTTATGGAAATTTTCGGTAGTTTCTAGTAATTTTAAATATTAATATGGTAAATTACCATAAATTAGCCAAAATTCAATTTTAAACATTTTTGTAAATTTCCGGAAATTTAATTAATTTTTGGTAATTTATGGTAATATTATAGGTAATTTATGGAAACTTCCCATAAATCACCCAAAATTCAATGGTCTGTCTATTTCCGGCAATTCATGGAAATTTTCGGTCATTTTGGTAATTTTACAGTTAAATATGTTAAATTTCCATAAATTACCCAAACTTCAATTTGAAACATTTTGATAAATTTCCGGAAATTAATGCCTTTTTTTGGTATCCATAAAATGCCCAAAATTCAATTTAAACATGTTCAGAAATTTCTGGAAACTTATGGTAATTTTTGGTCATTTATGGTAATTTTAAATTTAAATATCGCAAATTACAATAAATTACCCAAAATTCTATTTTAAACATTTTATAAATTGACGGAAATTTATTCATTTTTTTTGGGTATTTATGGTAATATAACAGATGACTTAAAGTAATTTACGATAAATTACCCAAAATTCTAGTTTAAAATTGCCATAAGTTTCAGGAAATTTAAGAATTATATAAATTGGGCAAAATTAAATTTTCTATAAATTTTCTATAAATTTCAGAAATTTTATAGATATTTTTGATCATTTATGGTTATTTATTAAATTCATTAAAGTTTTTGGTAATATAACTGGTGACGTATTGTGACTTAAGATAAATTACCCAAAATGCTATTAAAAAATTTCCAAACAAATTTCCGGAAATTTATGAATATGTTGGGTAATTTATGGTAATATTACGGTTAATTTATGGTAACTTACCATAAATTTCAAAACTTTAATTTAAACCTTTCTATAAATTTTTGAATATTCATGGAAATTTTCGTTCATTTATTATAATTTTAGAGTAAATATGTTAAAATACCATAAATTAAATTAAAATAATAGATGTTAAATTTACAGGAAATATGTTAAATTACTATAAATTACCTAAAATTCAATTTTAAACATTTGTATAAACTTCCGGAAATTGATTAAATTTGTCGGTAATTTATGGTAATATTACTGGTCATTTATGACAATATTCCTGATAATTTATGGTAACTTGCCATAAATCACCCAAAATTCAATTTGAAAAAGTCTATAACTTTTTGGAAATTGATGGAAATTTTTTTCAATTTATGGTAATTTTAAAGTTAAATATGGCAAATTAACATCAATTACCCAAAATTCAATTTTAATCATTTTTATGAATTTTTTTTGGGAAATTTATGCTAGAATAACAGGTGAATTACAGTAACTTAAGATAAATTACCCCAAATTCTATTTTAAAATTTCCATAACTTTCCGGAAATTTTCATTTATTTCTGGAAATTTTTGATAATTAATTAAATTATATATATATATATATATATATATATATAACTCTGAAGTTAAAATATGAATTTTAATGAATTCAAATAAATATTTTTCTTGCTTCCATTTTCTATTATTTTATGTCATATATGTAGATTACAGTCGTCCAAAAATTGCATGGTAAATTTTTTTTCCCCTCTAGAGGGTAGGAACCCCCACCCCCAAACTTTTCATTTCCAGAGAAAGAAAATCCGTATCCCATTTAACTAACATGAGGAAATTTTTTATTTTAGAAAAATTTATCTCCATACTAATAACTTTAATTTCCAATCCACCTCCACCCTCCCCGCAGTGTTTCAATTATGACCCAAAAATTAAAAAAAACTACATTTTTACTTATTATTGTTATTTTTTAGCATTGTGCTTCAATGTTTTTATACGAATAATTACTAGTGGACAATTTGAATATTTACCATGACTTTTTAAACAATTTTCCATTGTTTAACCAAATGTATGTTATTTAAACAATTATTTATTCCCCAAAAATGTAAAAAATAATCGTATCTTCTGTCATTGTTTGGAGTAGTAAATTTGTCTAAAAACACTACGTAATTATTTAAACAATTAATTATTGTTTATTTTCAAAATGTCTTAAAAATGATTCAGATGTCCATTTTTTCAAATTGGTATCCTATGGTACTTTTCGTTGAATAATTTCATAATCTTGATTCATTTATTCTAAGGTTTGAGACATTTTTATTTGTTGAAACAATTTTTATTTACTTAAGCCGTTATTTTTTGATAGCTAAAAAATGAAATAAAATAGAAGACATACAATTAATTGCGATTTTAAAAGTATTCTTGGAAAATTAATTATTTAAACAAATTAAATTTGATTAAACAATTAAAAAGTGGCAAATTTTTTCTTTCTAAAAAATATAAAGTCATTAACATAATTGCATTTGTTCTATTTTATATTATTTTTTAAGTTGTCGAAAAAAACTGTTTGAGCAAGTAAAGATTGTTCAAAGAAATAGAAATTCATCAAGAATAAAAATAAATGTATGAAAATTGTGCAATTATTCAAAAAAACGTAGCATTGGATACTAATTTAAAAAGAAAGTTGATATCTCTAGCTCAGATTTTAGCAATTTTGAAAATGGCGAATAAATAATTGTTTAAATAATTTAAAAAAAAAATTTGAGACAAATTTACTACAAAAAATTACATTTCAATCCGAAAATACAATTATTTTTTTACATTTTTTGAATAAATAATTGTTTTAATCATTTACATATGTATAAACAATTGAAAATTGTTATTTCGTAAATTCCTTAAATTTCGTCAATTCCGTGACTTCCACGAAGCTGGTGAATTTCGGGAATTTCGAGAATTCCATTAACTCCGTGAAGTCCATGAATTCCGTAAATTCTATGAAGCCCGTGAGTTCCATGAATTCGGTAAATTACCTTAATTCGTTGACTTCCGTGAAGTCCAAGGATTATGTAAATTTCTTGAATTCCGTGAATTCCGTAAATGCTTGGAATTTACGAAATTCACTGAATTCATAAAAGGCCCAGATTTCGAGGATTTCATGGTATTCATGGTACTAGCGGAATTCATAGAATTCATAGAAATCACGAAATTCCCAGAATTCACGGAATTCGAGGAACTCAGGGAATTCTAGAGACTCATGGAATTCAAGGAATTCACAGAATTTGAGTATTCAAGGAATTCGAGAAATTCATGGAATTCCCGGAATTCACGAAATTCCCGGGATTCGAGAATTTCAAAGTGTGCACGGACTGCAAGGAATTCACAAGATTCGCAGAATTCATGAAATTCCCGGAATTCAAATATTTTAAGCAATTCACACAATTTATGTAATTTAGGGAATTCAGTCCAGTCAAAGAAATCACGCAATTTAATAAAACTGAGGCGAATTCCTTGAATTTCGTAAATTTCTCGATTGCAGTCAATCTCTCGGATTCCGTGAATTCCATAAATTTCGTGAATCCCATAAATTAACAGTATTGTGTGAATTGCATGAATTTCGTGAATCACATAAATTAACAGTATTGTATGAATTCCGTGAATTCCATAAGTTAGGCATATACCGTGACTTCCGGGAATTACATGAATTCCGTGGTTTTCTGAATTCCGTAAATTCCATAAATTCGAGGAAATTCGTGAATCCGCAAATCCAATGAATTCCGTGATTTCAGTGAATTCCTCGAATATATTCAATTAAAAGAATTACATGAATTCCGTCAATTCCATAAATTCCTTGAATTCCATAAATTTCTGGAATTCCATAAATTCCTTGAATTCCATAAATTCCGTGAATTCCATAAATTTCGTGAGTTTCTTAGATTTCATGAATTCTGCAAATTCTGTGACTTCCATGAACTTCTGTGAACTTCATAAATTCCTTTAAATCCATGAATTCTGTCCACAATTTTCGTCTTACGAACACCCTAATACATGTACTGGAATGCTGGACGATGACTTCACGATTTACAACACTTACAATATTGTATTGTAGAAGTCTTGTAGAAGTGTTGTAGAAATTCAAACATTTTTAACAGTGTTCGTTTTGGAAATAAACTTCCAATACATGTAGTGGAAGTTTCCAACCGAAAATGTTAACAGTGTAGATTAGTCATTGAACTAAAAATTAGTTGAATATACACTAATTCATACAAGGAGTAATTTAAAATTTAATTAAATTTAATTTTAAAAGTAACTCCTATTTACAGAGGGTAGCCCTAAATAACGATTATCAGTACTAACACATCGTTCAATAAGTCCCGAGACTAACAACGAAAACAACATTTTGTTTCAAAAATCATTTTTATTCATCAACATAATCTCCTTTTAGAGTGATACAATCTTTCCAACGCCTTTTCAACATTTCTATGCCATGTTTATAGAAAGAGTTATCCTTTGCTTCAAAATAGGCTTCAGTTTC
>JAWWLR010000002.1:69356924-69367449 GCA_035041075.1 Acraspis erinacei
ATCAGCCATTTTGTTTTCCGAAATTCTGACATCAGATTCGCAATCAGCGCCCTCAAAGACCCCTAGATACCACTTTCTAAGTATATCCAATAATTTTTCGTGTTGAGTGTCCGCCATATTGAATCCGCCACTTTTTTTAAATTCTGACTTCGGATTTGCATTCAGCGCTCTCTAAAACCCCTGGATACCACTTTTTGAGTGGATCGCGGTTTGTTTATCAGAAAGACGAAGTTAAAGTTATTGTTCATTTTTAAATATAAGGTATAATTAGTGTCAGCAAAATGGTTACCTGCATATGTGTAGGCTGCAAGTCTGGTTATCGGAGTAAGCAAGCACAAGACAATGTTGACAAAATCAGTTCTTTTAGAGCACCGATTGATAAAAAAGTGCTCAAACGGTGAAGAGAAGTAAGTAAATGAGAAGGATACAAAGTGAAAAGTGGTGATTTTTGTTGCTCAAGACACTTTCATGAAGAAGATATTATTTCGGAAAATATCTTCAAAGGGCCTGATGGAAGTATTGTTGCAAAAGTAAGTGTCAAATTGTATATTCATATAGATTTATTGTCTTAGAATTAATTTATACTTATAAGTGAACATTTTTTACACGTGTAGTCAATGACGTTAATTCTCGGATTTTTTGTTGTTGTTTAAAAATACAAAATCACCGTTCCAGATTGGATGTGAACACTGTTTCTAGATAAACTTGTTCATTGCAACGTAAAAAAATAGAATTAATATTAATGCATTCATATTAAAATTTATTTTAAAATTTCCTTATAAAATATTAGATTCAAGCCTTATGGTATGTTTAAGTGTACTCATTTTAATCAACTATTATCCATTATAAGCAAATTATAACTTAATTTAATGATTTACGCTTGAACTATTTTTCTTAACAAAAATCAGTACAAAATTAACTTTAATTAAAAATCATTTATTTTATATTAAATGTGTTCCAAAATTTGAGTATCATTGTTTGTAAGATAATGAAAATTTTGCAAAAGGTGCTTCGTCTGATTTTTGCGTTATCGAATTCAGTAACACTTTTTTAACGATTCTGATAAAATAAGATTAAAACTAATAATGTGGATACACTGCTAAATAGAAGTCAAACAATTTTTTTTACATGTTTTGAAAGATTTTCACGTCCACTCGAAATATTTTAAAAATAATTTGGAAATTTAATATTCAACTTTTTCTACTCGGAAACACTGCAGAAGACTTATTATACGGTTTAAAATTTAAATACACTACAAATATGATTCTTGATCTCTGAAATTGGTATTTTTTTATTGCAGGTGTTAAATATTGCGAAAAAATACTTAAGTTGACTTTTTAAAGTCCCATTCAAAAAAAGCCATGGTCCAAATTTCACAACTTCTTGGCAGTATTGACTGAGAAAAAAAAATTAGAAAAAATTAAAGATATAATTAATATTTATATATCTATATAAATATTTAAATACAAAATTTCAGTTTGCGGGACTGAGAACAAGTAAATGTTATCATTTGTTCAATTTAAGTTTATTATGCAATAATCGATGTTATATAATGTATTTATTTATTTATTATCAATTAAATCAAGAAACCAGAAATGGCAATTTTATACTTATTTAACCATTTTGTATTTATTTTTAAATCCACACAATTACCTTGTATTTTTTATCGTTTAAGATTGAACGAATATATATAAAATCAGTTACTTGTTTTGGTTAATTACAGACAAATAATTATTTTTATTCTACTTAAATAATTTAATATATTAATATTTTTATTATTATTGTTATACCTTACCCCTCTGCGACTTATTAACTGAATAATTAATATTTCATATTCAGGGAATGTATATGTTTGAATATAATATATACGTCTAAAATCAAGTAGTTTTAATATTTTCACCAATACTTATTACTTAAAAAGATTTGAAAAACCATTAAAATCATTTTCTTGTAGACAAAAGTGCGAGAAAATTATTTTTGTCGCGACAAAGAAACAATTTTTAGCATTTTGCCATGCATTATTTCAAACCTAGTCCAAACGCATAGGTGGCGCCGCCACCGGCCATTTTAAACTCTCGTGACACTTTATTTCTACAGGCCTCCAAAGAAGTAACACGGGGCTGGTTATAAGAAACTGCATGCAGGCTTGGAGGGCATGGTACACACCTTATAATGCACAAATATTTTACATGATTTTTCTATTTTTATTTGTTCCAAATCATATATAAAGTATTAAAATTCACTTCTTCCTATTTATTTTACAGAATCAAGTTCGAAGATGACTTTAAAGGATTTATTTCCTGATTACCAGCACAGTGGCCTTCCTCCTGTGCAGATGTTACCATATGATGAACATAATGTACAGTTTGATAAAAATTTACGAAGAAAACTTGGCGCCGAGAACTTGAAATTCAATTCATATTCCAGTTTAGTAAGAAGGGATTATGTGATCATTGGGTGGATGTCATACGGTTTGATTGAACCGCTTTCTACTCCGAACAACAAATTTAAACATGTATTTGGCACACGTGACAACTGCTTTGTAAAACTCAAAAGTCAAGAACTTGACTTATTGGGCGTGGGCCATAAATTTGATGCTATTCGTGCATCTGAAGAACAAGCCAGACTTCACGCAGAATCTCTTGCACACGAAGTAGCATCCATGCAAGCAGCCCTTGAAGGACACAATCAATATCGGCGACCAAACCAAAAACATGAAACAAGCGCTATTGTAACAATCTATCAAGCATACCAAAATACATACAAACGTTTATACAATGAAGAATATGTGCGTTATTTAAACAGCTACAGCACAAGTAAAATTTGAAACAGAAATCTAATATCGCTTCCCGGGTAAAAATATTCGGGTTTTATTTATCTTGAATGTCTTCAATATCTCTTCACGGCCACGATGTCTGTTGCCGTCTCACCAGCTAGATATTAGACTAGACACGAGACTTCTCTTGCAATTATGGATGTAACAGGGCCAAGACAAGACCAGGTAGACTTGTCTTGAGACACGGAAGGATAATTGATGTATTGTTTTTACTACCGACAAGGCCTACCACTTCAAGATAAGATGGGACCAAACAGTTGACATCTACTAAGTATTACAATTTTACAACCGATAAAACTTGTAATTTTATAATAACTGGTTTTGAGATTAAAAATTTGGAACCATTAAGATCAAAAATATAAACATTATGTACAATTTAAAGGGGATAAGTTAGCCTTTGGAGGCGTTGGGAGCCTTTCGGCTTGCCTTCGAGGCTTACCTCTCTCGTGTCCTTACCAAAGAAAAAGGCTGCCAACATCTTTGAAAGCCGAACTTTGAAGAGAAATACGCTAAAATAACTCTTGTTCCTAAGCTGCACATATAAGTCTTCAGAATCATCTTCTAGACCTCTCCATCTGGTTTGAAATCCAGTTTAGATTTAAACTCTGCAAAATTTTCGTTCACGGATTAGATATGTCAGGAAAGGGACCCTACAGTTGAGCGGAATTCTACTAGATACCTCCCTGACGTCTACTTTCTTTCACGATCCTGTTTATTAGGACCTAGTTAAGCAATCGCAACCTATCGATATTGGAAGAAGACGTCCGTAAGCTTGGCCAAGAATCGCTCGTTTTGTGCGTTGTGACCTCTTGATGAAAAAAATATGTTCTGGCTCTGCCGATACTTGCTTTTGAGAATGTAAAGGTGCCGATCCAAATATATCTACAAAGTCTTCTCCACTATTTATATTTCACCGAGGAGTTGCCTTTCTGGATTTTACTTAATCATATACTTCGATTCAGCCGGTAAGCCTTTTGTTTCGATCTCTTAGCAAAAAATCTAGACACGTACCGCATAATGAAGCGTAAAATAAAGTAAAAAGCATAAACTTTCAAATTTCAATAGTTAAATTAAATCCTATAAAAGTGTCGTGGTGGTTTTCCTAAGAGTAATCATCTGATTGTTGAGATGTGATTTAGAAAGCTAAAGTGAAAATTTCACTTTGTTCTTCTAGTTTTATTGCGTTATCTCTATTATTCAATCATGTTTTCCTTTTCTCCATGTGATATTGTTTGCTGAATTTGGATTCCTTTCCAGTCACTGAAATGTGTTTAATTAATCCCACCTCTTTCCGTATCAAAGCTCGTATTTTGCTGATAAAAAAATCTCCAATTTTTATATCAGAAACACCTAACTTTACCGATATCAAATTTCCACTTTTCTCGACTTAGTATACCGCTTTTAGCGATTTTTCTTGTATTGCCAATAGCAGATAGAATAAATATGTAATTTTACGAGAGATTTAAATTGGAAATTTGCGAGTCATTGAGTACTAATTACAATTAGCATTTTAAGTAGATTCTAATTTCAATTTTATAAAAATGTTAGAATTATGGATCTAATTACATGTTTATATTATTTGAAACATTTTTCAATAAGATGAATAAATGGTTATTATTATTTTACAAATATTGAGTAGTAAATTCTATTAGAAACAAGAAACGAGCCTCTCGCATGAACCACACCCTCTGCCAAAAATTAAGAAAATTAGCTGACCTTAGATACAAGAGAGATCGTGAGTTGTTAAAAGATTGTTGTGATGTTTTTATTCAAGAAAGTTCGTAATATTTTATGCAGAAGTAATTTTTTAGAATTTTTCTGTTGAAAACTGGTATAAAAAAGACCTGGCGCACGGGTAAGCATTTCTTAAAGTAGGAGAATATATCGTTAAAGATTATAAAATTCAAACTGGTGAAAAAGTTTAATGCGACCAGTAATAATAATTGGTAAAATGGCAGCATTACATCAGATAGCAAAAGCTATCCGTTTTCTTGATGGATAGTTTAAAATCTTTAAAAAAGAGTTCTTCGAAAGCCTTGGATCAGCCAAGAGGATCATTTTTAACCTCGTTCTGGAAGATTGAACATTTTTTCTCCTTTTGGATGTTCACTTGTGTACTTTTCCCTTCCTATACACTAATTTGTACGAGTTGCCGGAAAATTTCTGACAGTGGATCATAAGTGAATTCGTTTTTTTACGTACTGTATTCAATTCTCAAAACACAATGAACTGCAGCTATTCAGAGGTCCGTGAATTAGTGCATCGTTACTCATATGTACGGCGCAGTGAATATTGCAGACCATTTGATCTTCTCCATATAAATGTGAAAACTTATCAACAAACTACTTCAGTTTTTTCTTTGCACATTCATCGTTTCGAAGATAATCTTGTGGCTGGTGCAATATTCGCATTGCACTGTGCAATATGTTCAAATAAATTCAATAATTTGGAGGCAACAACTGTTAGAGAACTGCAGGAAAAATTAAAGTCCAAAGAGACGGGAGTTCTGCCCCCTTCGATCGTAGAAGTTCAAATCGATCATGGAAAAACTAAACCTCGCGGTTTCCGAATGAATTCGTTTGGTATCCACATCCTTAATGATGCCAGAAGTTCGGATAAATCTTTGATTTGTTTGCCACTGAGTCATCCTGAATGACGTCCAGATAATAACGATCTTACCATTCTCGGCACCACTCCTAAATCAATCATATACATTACGTTTAATGAGATTTCTGATACCAGTTTCACTTGTATTTCTTCTAAAGGTGAATCCCCACATGCTGTTCTTCATCTGCCCTTAACTGAATATCTGTTTCGAGGAAGATCATTTTGCGGTATATGTATTGGCCCTCAACAATACACCTGGGACATGCGAAATATCCGGTATGTGACTTTACACAAGTTATAAAGCTTCTAGCAAAACTATCCGCTGCCACTGGCAGTAAGTTAATAGTCACGTAACCTCATCTATAAAGTAATCCTGTCTGATGCAGATTCTTATATCCCTCTACGAAACTTTCGAGAAATTCGGAAGCAAACTTTGACTTTTCTCTTTCATGATATACTTCGATAATAACCCGGTAAAAAGCCTTGAATTAAAAGGTATTCCAAATTTTGAATTCCTAATAATGCCTTTTCTATCCTTCGTTTTTCAATCCTCATTAGGCGGTGAAAATAATAAGATTCCAATGATCTTCAAAGGCGATCGGAGCTGCCAGGCGCAACCTCCAATAAATTACAAACTCAATTTACGTTTGAAGCATTAGCGCGGGCTCCAAAATCATGAATTTTGCCAAATCTAGTAGGATTGTATACAAGAATAAATCTCTTCATCTTTAAATGTTCGCTTTGCTCAAATTTGATCAATTACAAAAATATAAAATCATGATAAAAAATTCAAAACATTATTTTTCACCAGAGTCTTCTGTGTAGAAATTAATCCTAACATCGTAAAATGAACGTTGCTATGCTTTAAAAAGCTTTTTAGCTCATTATTATTATTTAAAAAACAGTAAGTAAAATAGCGAAATGTTCTAAATTAACAGGGATTATAATTTTTCTGTTTCTTGGTTGCTTTTTGGTATCCAAAAGTATTCAGAAAAACAATGTCGCCGCTGGGTACAAAAAGGGATTCAATTTGCGATATAACTTCTAGTGCTGTGGAGATTCAAAAAAGAGGTGAAAAAGTGGATCCAGGAATATTTCATCTTGACCAGGTGACCACTACATATATGAAATTTTCAAATTCATTTTAATGCAAGCCTTCTTATCGGGAAATACTTGAGAAGGCTGGGGTTTTGTTCTTTATCGGAGTTCGGGTCATGATTGATCCTTCGAGCAATTAGAAAGTAGTAGCCCATCAAAATAAATTTTTATTACTACTTCTGTTACATCGTCTTCGTTGAAAAACTGCAAGTCACGCAGCAACACTCTCCAAGACGAAGTGCATGAATTCGCCACAACAAAGTGGTCAACAAAGTCCTGCTGTCATCTGCTGGCGAATGCAAAGCATAGCAATTTTTTCTCAAAGTTTTATTGCAAGTACTGAACGATCATCACTATTGTCATGGCTATTTAAATTTGTCTTTCACTTCAGATTCTTCTATAATTGGCATATCTTTCATAAATGCTTTTTCAAGGTTCCTCATGGTATCAGGGACGTCCTGAGGTATGTTTGAAACTACATCTGCAGGGTAGAGATCACTTCGCTTATTTTCTATAGCAATCCCTTTCGCTTTGGAACAATTTTGCAATAAGACTATCTCACTCGCAGTTCAGGTACGAAACTTGTCGATTGTTTTTGCCGCAAAACTGTTATAATAATAATTGACAGTAGGTGACATTTTGTACCCCACGTCCGAGGGAAATGAAACGTTGTAAAGTGGCACCATTCACACCACCAACACTAATTTTGGTTGCAGGTATATGGTACACTGAAATTAGCGTTAGATTGAAACTTTGTTATTACTTTAAAATCATAATATTTATTGCCTACAAAAAGCCACTTTTAGCAGTGTTTTTCTTTTAGATAAATTCTTGCCTTTTTATCCAATATGAGGTTGCTCCCACTTTGAGATTTTAAACTTCCACATTCTATTTTTGGAACTGGATAATTTCCTTTTAATCATACTTTTTTGGCATCAATTCAGAAATACTGCAGTTTAAGAGTAAACTTTTCTTTACTCTTGAAATAGCAATTTTGTGTTAATAGAATCTTATTTGATAAACGTCCCTTATAATCATAAAATAGGAAGAAAATATACTAATATCTGTTTTTTCTTTTTTCGAAATAAGAATGCGTATTTTTGTATTGGTTTTATAAACTTTTATTACGAATAATAGTACCAATTTAATTCAAAATCATCATTCATCCAAAAATGTTTAAATGTCTTTAATGGGATCCAGTTAATTGCCTCTAGAAGGGAAGCTTAATAATTTGAGAATTTAAAAAATTAAATAAAATGTTCAAAAAATCATTTTAATTTTAAATCTTATACCGCTTTTTTTAACCAAAATACAGAGTAATATAAATACATTGGTTGATATTCGCCCGTGTAGTAGAAAAGCAATATTTTGCCTCATAAATAGGAATTTTTCAGACTCATTATTTACATATCTAATTATTTTTTCACATTTTTAACACCCTGGTGGACCAAATGAATGGGAAGGATACGCTATAGCGTACCCTTATAGTATCCACATATTATCCCTTCCGTACCATGCAAAAAAAAACTTTAAAAAACATCACGATGGGCATTTAACTTGTTGCAATTCGTATTCTACGTTAAATTTGCCATTAGAACGTCACTGAGTAATTGAAATATTTTTTTGCAGCGTTAAAAACGTTAAAAAATGTCATAACTTCTGCTGAAGGGTACTTCAAGCGCATTCATAGTCGCTTAAGTAGTATGCTGCTACCGAAAAAAGATGCGCCTGAAGGCGCCTTCAGCCTATGTTAGTGACAGGTATTGTATTTTTTTAATGTTTTCACCCTGCAAAAACAACTATTGCCATTATTCCATGACCTTCTAACGGAAAATTTAACGCAGAATCCGAATTGCAATAAATTAAAGGTTAATCTTACTGTTTTTTTGTTGTTGCGTTTTTGTTGTATGATGCGGAAGGGATACTATGTGGGTACTATAAGGGTACTCTGTCGCGTACGCTTTTCGTTCATTCGGTCCGCCAGGGTGAGAACAAACATCGGTTTAGTGTCATGAACAACATAATAACACCGAAGCACAGTGCCCTTCTTATAAAGTATTGTTCATCTCTTCTGTTCATTAGTTTAAATAACACCCGGTTCAGCGAGTTTGAACTGTTACAATATACCTATACCTCTTCGCAATCCCCGACAATGGCTGAGCTACCTCCATTTTTAGGACTACACCACTGCCCACATGACATTAAATTAAAGCTGTTTATTAAATGAAAAATATATGTTAACATAAGGAGAAGTATTAGACAAATCTATCATTATAATTATAAATTCTCTAACATTTTTCTTTACGTTTAAAATATTATTAAATTAAAAATGAGATACGGGACAATCACGTTGAAAAATTCGAGTAAATAATTTAATGTAGGACTGTCTTAAATTTTCCTTTTGATAAATATTTCTGTTTTCTAAATTTACTACACTATAGCTAATATGTACAAGCAAAGAAAGGTTCGGTTGCGGCAACCAGAAGTTTGGTTGTCCCAACCGAACCGTCGGGTTGCCTATGAACTGACCTCACTCATGGGTTGCTGTAACCGAACTGGTTCGGTTGTACCCAGTTTGGTCAATTTAACCAAACATTTGGAAAAATTCGTTCTTACCATTAAGTTTCTGGATATGATTGTCGAGACCACACTTAGAAAAAAGTTCCTTTACGCCATTTCTGCACACTATAAAATTTCGATTGTATAAATAAGTTCACTGCACTTCAATTCGCTTCACGAAACGCCATTTTCAGTGATGCTGCGGTTCGGTAAGCGCATCATAACGGTAACAGCATATATCTTAATAAATTGCAGCACAGGCCAGAACACTAGTGCGGATGCGTAGTGCAGTTCGCCGTAACCGAACATTAGTCCAAAAACATTATTTTTTTTAGAGTACAACAAATTCCATTTATTGGAACTATTTTTTTGTAATTGTTTTTTCTTATAAAAATATTACGGTATTATCGCTAAGTAAAATAAATTTATTTTCCAAACGATGAAGTAATAAATTATTATTTATTTTCAACAACCTTTAATTTAATTGAACAATATTTTTTCATAAAACTGGTTAATTGTACTTTTCTGCTATTTATCTTAAAGCTTCTGATGCTTGGAAACAATAATTTTGTGATCTTTTTTAATCGCTTTTAAACAAAGGGAATTTGTTTACTTAATAAAAAATTAATTAACCGTGATAATAAATATTTCAGCAAGAAAATAGTAATAATTTTTTTATTAACACAACATTTCGATAAAACAAATTATTTAAATGAATTTCATTTGTTTAAATAATTGAAAATTAATGAACCAATGTTCATTACCTAATTAACACAATAATTTCTCCAGACTTTTAAAACTAGAAAAAAACAAGAAGAAAATTTGTAAGAGTCCAAGCAGGCAAGTGAAATAAAAGTCAAGTTCTAACAAATTATAAATACAAATGAAAATTTTAAGAGAGATATTATTGCTTTTGCTGGAAGAGCTGGGAAATGTTAGCTAAGCATCTAATTAAAATAATGTTATAAACTAGCACCTAAAATAACAAAAACGAAAAATTGAAAATTAGGATAAACAAAAAATAACACAAGATTCAAGAACTCTTATAGAATTTTATATGTAGAGTTATCTCACTCTAGCCCGGAAAAATTAAACTCGAACGTCTATCATTATTGGTGATAAAAATTTAAAAAAAAAAGATTGACCTACGAATCACATGACGAGAAAGTTCAAAAAGTTTTCGTTAAATACTATAGAGTGGACGTAAATATTAATTAATAGAATGGGATAGAATAAAGTCATTTTAAACTAGCACTAGAAGCTCTATTATTTTATTTGGAAATGAAGTTCAATTAAATCAGTTGGTTAGACGCTCGGACTTCACCTCAGAGGTCCGGGGTTCGATCCATGAGCCGGTACCTCTGGAAATTTTTCTATGTACCTTTACCGAGGTTCTGGTGGTTCGGAACCCACCTTAAGCTGTAG
>JAWWLR010000002.1:69400599-69413351 GCA_035041075.1 Acraspis erinacei
GCCGCAATTGATAATATATGTGAAAAAACTGTGGATTTCATAAAGAGAGTACATTTTTTCATAAATCGGGAGAACTCACGACTATTTACCGGGAGAATCGGGAGTCGAAAATTAAAAAAATAGTGGTCGCCCTGATATTTCTAACGTTATTGCTTATAATATTAATTATACTAATTTAAACATTAATTAATTAAACATTTTTGGAAATTTATAAATTTTTGAATTAAATTTGGGGTGATTTATTTATACTTCCGCAATTGATAATATCTGTGGATTTTGCAAAGGGAGTACATTTTTTCATAAATCGGGAGAACTCACGATTATTTACAGGGAGAATCGGGAGTCGAAAATTTTAAAAATAGTGGCCGCCCTGATTTTTCTCATGTTACTACTAATCATATTAATTATGCTAATTGTAATATAGCTAATTTATGGTAATTTACCATATTTATCTGTAAAATTAATATATATTACCAAAAATTGTTTGGAAATTTATAGGCATTTTTAAATTAAATTTAGGGTGATTTATTTATACTCACGCAATTGATAATTTATGTGAAAATACTGTGGATTTCGCAATAAGAGTACATATTTTGATAAATCGGGAGAACTCATTCCTATTTACCGGGAGAATCGGGAGTCGAAAATTCAAAAATCTTGGCCGCCCTGATATTTCTAACGTTACTACTAATACTATTAATTATACTAATTATAAGATAGATAATTTATGGTACTTTACCATATTTATCTGTAAAATTAATATAAATAACCAAAAAATATTTGGGATATTCATAAACATTTTTTAATTAAATTTAGGATGATTTATTTATACTGCCGCAATTGATAATATATGTGAAAAAACTGTGGATTTCATAAAGAGAGTACATTTTTTCATAAATCGGGAGAACTCCCGACTATTTACCGGGAGAATCGGGAGTCGAAAATTTAAAAAAGAGTGGGCGCCCCTATGTTTCTCACGTTACTACTAATACTATTAATTATACTAATTATAAGATAGATAATTTATGGTAATTTACCATATTTACCTGTAAAATTAATATAAATAATGAAGACATTTTTGGAAAATTATAAACATTCTTAAATTAAATTTACGGTGCTTTATTTATACTTCCGCAATTGATAATATATGTGAAAAAACTGTGGATTTCACAAAGAGAGTACATTTTTTCATAAATCGGGAGAACTCGCGCATATTTTCCGGGAGAATCGGGAGTAAATCGGGAGTCGAAAATTCAAAAAATTGCGGCCGCCCTGATGTTTCTCACGTTACCACTGGCCTTTTTCTTATTCTAAGACAAACCTGTTTCTTGAAGGTACACCCTATTGGTCTCAAGGAGCAAAAAAGCAATTTTATGTTTCGAAAAGATGCTCGACGAAAAGAGAATGCGAGAGAACGCGACTCAATAACATGAACGATTGTTCACACATTTGGTACCAGGATTGGAAATGTTCCGAATGTTGTCAGGGTGATCGGTGTAACTACTTTGTTATAGTAAGTACCAATGAAACATATTCTTCATGGAGAAGTTATAAATAATTAATACCGTCTTTGTAATTTACATTTATCCACAGGGGTCCTTTTAATGCGGACGTCACCTTTTACCGAAATTCATTTAAACAATTTTCATCTGCATTAACGTTTGGTTTAATTTTTTATTTTTGGTTTTAATTTTTATAACTTTCAAACCGGGAATTTACATCTGATCACAGTAAAATTCAAGTTTTTATTATTTAAATAATTTGTGTCAATTTAGAAAAGTGATTTCTACTTTATCTACAGTCTTTTTAAAGGTTTAGTTTTTACTCCCTAGGGTGTAAAAATTGACGTCAAAGGTGAATAATGAAAATTGTTCATCTATGAACTTACATTTTACGATAATTAGCCCACTCACTGTAAAAACTCTAAGGAAATTTTGGTTTCAGATAATAGAAGTTTACGGTAATTTATCGAAAGTTGCCAGATATAATTGATCAAATTATCAAAAATTTCCGGAAATTTTTGTTTTCTTATTTATTGAATTTTGGGTGATTTATTTTAAGTTACCGTAAATTACCTGGGATATTACCGAAACTTACCAAAAAAATAAATCAATTTCCGAAAACTTATACAAATGTTTAAAATTGAATTTTGGGTAATTCATGGTAATCTAACATATTTAGCTGTAAAATTAATACAAATTTCCGGAAATTTATAGACAATTTTATAGTAATTTACCATATTTATTTTAAGTTACCCTAAATGACCTGTAATATTCCCATACTTTACCAAAAATTTTCGGAAATTTATAAAAATGTTTAAAATTTTAATTTGGGCAATTCATGGTAAATTTACCATATTCATCTGCAAAATTACCAGAAATAACTGAAAATTGCCATTAACTTCGAGAAATTAATTTTTGTTTAAATAATTGAATTTTTGGCCATTCATGGCAACTTATTATAAATTTCCTATAATAGTACCATAAATTACCAAAAAAATTCATTCCTTTCCACAAACTTATACAAATGTTTAAAATTGAATTTTGGGTAATTCATTGTAACTTTACTTATTTACCTGTAAAATTGACAAAAATTTCCGGAAATTTATAGACATTTTTTAATTGAATTTTGGGCAATTGATGTTAAGTGATCATAAATAACCTGTGATATTACCATAAATTATCAAAAAATGCATAAATTTCTAGAAATTTATAAAAATGTTTAAAATTTAAATTTGGGTAATTTACAGTAAATTTACAATGTTTATCTGTAAAATTACCAGAAGAAACCGAAAATTTACAGAAATTCATTTTTTTTTAAATAACTGAATTTTGGGTGCTTTATCTTAAGTTACCATAAATTACCAAAAAATTAATAAATTATCAAAGAATTCATAAATTTCTGGAAATTTATAAATAACAGAAAATTTTCATAAGTTTCCGGAAATTTGTAGACATTTTTAAATTTATTTTTGGGTAAATTATTTTAAGTTACCATAAATTATCCGTAATATTTCCACGAATTACCGACAGAATATAATAAATTTCCGGAAATTTATAAAAAGGCTTAAAATTAAATTATGGATAATTTATGGTAAGTTACTATATTTACCTGTAAAATTACCAGAAATAACAGAAAATTTCTATTAATTTCCAGAATTTTTTTAATTATTGAATTTTAGGTGATTTATCTTAAAATTTCATAAATTTCCCGAAATTTATACTTTTTAAATTTTATTTTGGGCAATTTATCTTAAGTTACAATAAATTATCTTTAAAATCAAATTTTAGCTAATTTATGATAATTTACCATATTTATCTGCAAAATTAATATAAATAACCCAAAATTTCCGGAAATTTAGACATTTTTAAATTAAATTTTAGGTGATTTATTTTAGGTTACCATAAATTACCTGTAATATGACCATAATTTAGCAAAAAATTTCCGGAAATTGATAAAAATGTTTGAAATTTTTATTTGGGTAATTTACGTTAAATTTACTATATTTATCTGTAAAATTACTAGAAATAACCGAACATTTCTATTAATTTCCAACATTTTTTTTTAATTATTGAATTTTAGGTGATATATCTTCGGTTACCATAAATTTCCGGAAATTTATAGACATTTTTAAATTGAATTTTGGGCAATTTATGTTAAATTACGATAAATTACCTGTGATATTACCACAAATTACCAAAAAATTGGTAAAAATCTTGAAAATTAAATTTGAGCTAATTTATGGTAATCTACCATATTTCTTTAAAATTAATATAAATAAACCAAAATTTACGGAAATTTGTAGATAATTAAAAAATTAAGTTTTGGGTGATTTATTTAAAGTTACCATAAATTACCTCTAATATTCCCATAATTTACCAAACATTTCCGGTACTTTATAAAAATGTTTAAAGTTTAAATTTGGTTAATTTATGGCAAGTTACCATATTTACCCGCAAAATTAACATAAATCCCGGGAATTTAAAGACATTTTGCATTGAATTTTGGGCCATTTATGTTAAATTATCATAAATTACCTGTGATATTACCATAAATTAACAAAAAATGCATAAATTTTCGGATATTTATAAAAATTTGAAATTTAAATTTTACCTTCTTTATGGTAATTTACCATAATGATCTGTAAAATTAATATAAATAACAGAAAGTTTTCATAAATTTCTGGAAATTTATATACATTTTTCAATTTAATTTTGGGTAAATTATTTAAAGTTACTATAAATTCATAAATTTCCAGAAATTTATAAAAATTTTAAAATTAAATTTTACATTATTTATGGTAATTTTCCATATTTCTTTTAAATTAATATAAATGAACCAAAATTTATAGATATTTTTTAATTGAATTTTCCACAATTTATTTTAAGTTACCATAAATTACCTGTAATATTCCCATAATTTACCAAAAAATTCATAAATTTCCAGAAATTTTAAAAGTGTTGACAATTAAATTGAACTAATTTATGGTAATTTAATATATTTATTTGTAAAATTAATATAAATAAGAGAGAGTTTTCATACGTTTCCGGAAATTTATAAATAGTCTTAAAATGAAATATTTGGTCATTTATGGTAAGTTACCATAAATTACCTGTAATATTACCATTATTTAACAAAACTTTCCGGAAATGTACGAAAATGTTTAATATTTAAATTTAGGTAATTTACGGTACATTTACCATATTTATGTGTAAATTTACCAGAAATAACCGAAAATTTCAAGAATTTTGTTTGAATTATGGAATTTTAGGTGATTTATCATAAGTTGCCATAAATTATCAAAACATTTTATAAATTTCCGGAAACTTATACAAATGTTTAAAATTGAATTTTGGGTTATTCATGGTAATTTAAAATATTTACCTGTAAAATCAACATAAACTTCCGGAAATTAAATGAAATTAAGTTAATTAATTAAATTACATTTTTAAATTGAATTTTGGGCAATTTATGTTCAGTTATCATAAATTGCCTATAATATTACCATAAATTACCAAAAAAATCATAAATTTCCTGAAATTTATAAAAATCTTGAAATTAAATTTTAGTTAATTTATGGTAAGTTGCCATATTTATCTGTAAAACTAATATAAAGAACAGAAAATGTTCATAAGTTTCCGGAAATTTATAGACATTTTTCAATTTAATTTTGGGTAAATTATTTTAAATTATCAAAAATTCATAAATTTCCAGAAATTTATAAAAATCTTGAAAATTCGATTTTAGATTATTTATGGTAATTTACGATATTTGTGTGTAAAATTAATGCAAATGACCCAAAATTTCCTGAAATTTATAAAAATCTTGAAAATTAAAGTTTAGCTAATTTATGGTAATCTGTATCTGTAAATTTAATATAAATAACAGAAAAGCTCCATAAGTTTCCAGAAATTTATATACATTTTTCAATTTCATTTTTGGTAAATTATTTTTTCCAGAAATTTATAGAAATTTAAAAATTTAATTTTGGGCAATTTAGGTTAAGTTACAATAAATTACCTGTTATATTACCATAAATTACCAAAAAATTGATAAATTAGCAGAGAATTAATCAAATTCCAGAAATTTAGAAAAAATTTGAAAATTAAATTTTAGATTATTTCTGATAATTTACCATATTTATCTGTAAAATTAATATAAATAACCCAAAATTTCCGGAAATTTATAGATATTTGAAAATTAAATTTTGGGAGATTTATTTTAAGTTACCACCAATTACCTGTAATATTGCCATAAATTACCAAGAAAGTTAATAAATTTCCAGAAATTTATAAAAATGTTTAAAATTTAATTTCCGGCAAATTATGATAAGTTACCATGAATTACCTGCAATTTTACCGTAAATTACGAAAAAATTCATAAATTTCAAAACATTTGTTTAAAAAAATAATTAGAATTTTGGGAAATTTGTGGGCAATTCATCTCTGGTTGAAAATTTAACCACTTTGTTTAGAATCAATTTTTTTTTATTAAAAAATTTAACTCTTGTAGTAGAAAATTTAACTATTTTGCTGGAAACACGTTTTTCTTTTGTGAAGAATTAGGTTTTTTAAAGAAAATTGAACTATTCTTTTCGTGACTGACAATTTATTTTCTCCCTCTTTTTGCTATTTTTTGTTCTTGAAAAGTAAGGTAGCTTGGATGTATTTTTAAAAAAAATTTAATCTTTTTCATGATTTTTTAGCATAAACAATTTTTCATACGAAAATATATTTCTTTTCCGTCTTAAAATAAATTAATCTTTATTTGAGAAAATTGAAAGTTTGGTTTAAAATTAATTTCTTCAACTGGAAATTCAACTATATGTAGGTAAAATACACGTATTTCGTAAAAAAATAGATTGTTTTTTTTTATAGAAAATTATCTTTTCTTTAAAAGTTATTCTTATTGTCTAAAAATTGTTCTTGTTTGAAAATTCAAATATTTAAGTTAAATATTTATCACTTTAGTGCGAAATTATAAAATTTTAATTTTTCAATATTTAAAATTTTAATGTGCAAATAAAATTACTGGGTTAAAATTTAACCTCTTTTGATAAAAATTATTTCAACTCTTTAATAATATAAAATTCTTTTTTAGTTGCAAATTCGTACTTTTTAGGAGAAATCACTGATCTTGGTAGTTAACATTTGATATCTTTATTGAAAACGTTTGGTTGATCATTAATGTTTTTTACTTAAAATTTATTTATTTAAGTTTTGGTTGACATTTGTTTTCTGTAAAAATTAATTTTTGTTAGTTAAAGATTCATAATTTCGATTGAAAATTCATAAGTTTCGTTAAAAATTAATTTTATTAACTAAACATGTAATTATTCCGTTTTAGTTTGAAAGTTGATTTAAAAAAATGTTTAATTGAACTATTTGGCTTAAAATTAAAATATGACCACTAATTGTTTTAACCGAAAATTTAACTTTTCCATTTTTGTTGAAAATTGATTTTTTGTTATGGAAAATTCAAATTATTGTTTTAAAATTCTGTTAATTTAAATATAAATATAATAAAAATATAAATTTTGATGAATTTTGTCCAATTCAAAATTCATCGAATTTTAAAAATGTAACTAATTTCTTGAAAATCAATTTTTCAACTAAAAATTTAACTACTCCACATGAAAATTTAACTGTTTTTCTGAAAATCCATTTTTTTCGATTAAGAATGAGATTTTTAAAGGAAAATTCAACAATTATTAAAAAAATTTTTATCTTTTCTGGATGAAAATTCAACTATTTGGTTGAAAATTTATATTTTCCATCTAAAGAGTAAACTAATTTTTTTTTTAAATTCATGTAATTTAAAGAAAATTCGTATTTTCAAGAAAATTAATCTTCCAGTTGAAGATTCATAATTTTAGTTGAAAATTTATTAGTTTAATTAAATTTTTTTTAAACTGAAAATGTAACCGGCCAATTTTGGGTGAAAAATAGACCTTTTCTATTTCAAAATTTAACAATTAGGATTTAAATTTAGTATTTTTAAATTGAAAATTCGACTGCTTTAGTAGAAAATCGTCTTTTTTTTGGTAGAAAATTATTTTTTCTTTGAAACGTAATGTCCTTGTTTAAAAAATTCATTTCTTATGTTAGAAATAAATTATTCGGTGGAAAAATATACTCTTTTGTTGAAAATGAATTTTTTTATTGAAGATTCATCTTTTTAATTAAAAATTCATGTCTTTTGTTTAAAAATGAGCTACTTTCTTAAAAATTTATTTCTTTTTCGGTTGAAAATAATTGTTTTCTTAAATTTAAAATGAAAATACTGGCAAAAAATTTATTTGTTTAATATTTGATTAAAAAATTATATTTTGTAGTTGAAAATTCGTCAAAAATTAAAGTATGCCAGTTTTTATTATTATTATTTTCTAGTTATATATTTTCAATTTTATTTGAAAATTCATCACTTCGTTTTAAAATGTAACTTTTTTTAAACCTGTTTTTTTTTGTTGAAAGTAATTTTTTTATCTTGAAATTTAATTATTCCATATAAAGGTTTATTGTTTTAGTTGAAAACTCTCAAATTTGGTTTATAATTTTTTTTTTTTTTTAAATGTTACGATTCCATTTTCGGTTGAAAATGATTATTTTTTAGTACAAATTTCAACTATTTGGTTCAAAATTTGTTTTATTTAATTAAAAATTTTACTTTTTTATTAAAAAAATAAATGTATCTTTTTGAAAAAATGGTGTTTTTGTAGTAGAAAATTGATCTTTTTTCAAAATTAATCTTCTTGATTAAACTGATCCATTTTTAGTTGAAAAGTGATATTTTATACTTCCAAATCCAACATTTTTGATCAAAATTTTTCTTTTTTAATTGAAAAATCAACTACTTAGTTGAAAATTCTCGTATTTAGTAAAAAAATCGATTTTTTTGAAAGTACAAAAATGTGTTTTTCTTTGAAAGTTAATCGTCTTGTTTAAAAATTAATCTTTTTGGTTAAGAATTCAAGTATTTAAGTTAAATATTTATAATTTAATTAAAAATTCATCTTTTAGGTTTGTAATAAAATTATTGAATTAAAATATAAACTCTTGACTTAAATATTCATTTTTTTTACTGAAAATTTGATTTTTTAATATTTGGTTGCAAAAATAATCTTTTTTTAGTTGAAAATTCGCCTTTTTTGGTACAAATTAATCCTTTTGTTTCAAAATTAATCTTTTTCATAAAAAATTCAATTATTCTAGTTAAAAATCCATAATTTCAGTTAAAAGTTATTTTTTAAATTAATTTCCTTGATCGAAAATTTAACTATTTTGTTCAAACTTAATCTTTTTTAATTCAAAAATTTATAAATTGTGGAAAATTTACCGATTTATTGAACTATTTTATTAAAACATTTTTTGGTTTAAAAAATGTTTCTTTACTGAAAAGTAAAGCAATATTCTTCTTGTTGGCAAATTGTTTGAAAATTGACGGATTTTGTAGAAACAATTTTTTTTCTCAAAATAATGTCTTCAAATATTTCATTTCTGGCTGAAAATTGAACTATTTTGTTAAACCTTCATTTTTTTTTTTGGTGGCAAATTAATTTTATTTATTTAAAAATTCGATTTTTGTTGTTTAGAAAATAAATTTTTCTGGTTAAAACTTCATTTGTTTGATTTAAAATTTAAATATCTTGTTTAAACTTAATTTTTTGGTTGAAAATTATCTTTATTTACGAAAAATTAAACTGAATTTCGGTTAAAAATTGAAATATTCTAGTGAAATATTTATCATTTTAGTTGAAAACTCATCTTTTATGTTCGGAATAAAATAATTTGGTTAAAGGAGGAACTCTTTTGTTAAAGATTATTTTTATTTTCCAAAAATTTAATATTTTATTGAAAAATTAAATTTCTTAGTTGAAAATTCCCCTTTTTTTGGTAGAAATTAATCTTCTTGGTTGAAAATTAATCTTTTTTGTAAAAAATTTAATTATTCTAATTGAAGATTCATCATTTCAGTTAAAAATTCTTTTTTTCTAGTTTAAAATTCAACCTTTCCGGTTTAAAATTAATTTGTTCAACTAAAAATGTTACCATTCCATTTTCGGTTAAAAAGTATTATTTTTTTTTGCAAAATTCGACTATTTGGTTGTAAATTTTGTATTCTTTAATTAAAAATTAAACTGTATCGTTAAAATTTAATGTATCTTGTTGAAAGATTTTAATTTTTGGTAGAAAATTAACCAGTTAAATATTTATCATTTTATTGAAAATTCACCTTTTAGACTGGAAATAAAATTATTTGGTCAAAAGTTAAACTCTTTTGTTAAAAATTATTATTTTTTTATTGAAGATTCATAGTTTTAATTTAAAAATAATTTCTTTGTTTAACAAAATGAGCTGTTTAATTTAAAATTTGTTTTTTCTTTGCATGTTTTTTGGTTGCAAATTATAATTTTTTTACCTGGAAATGCAACTATTATTAATGCAGTTTAATATTCCACAATCTTACTTAAAAATTCATCTCTTTAGATAAACATTCATCTTTTGACTAAAAATTTAATTATTTAATATTTCGTTGAAAAATGATCTTTTTTAGTTGAAAATTTATCTATTTTGGTAGAAATTAATCTTCTTGGTTTGAAAATGAATATTTTTGGCCAAAAATTCAATTATTTTAGTTAAAAATTCATCACTTCAGTTAAAAATGTCTTCTTTCTAGTTTAAAATTCAACTTTTCTAGTTAGGTACTTTCAATTTTTTTTTGAAAATTTATCACCTAATATGAAAATGTAAATACTTTTTTTTCAAGTTGAATTTTTTGTTTTTGAAAGTAATTTTTTTAACTAATTCCTTTATTTTAATTAAGTAATTATTTTATTTATTTAATAATTAATTAATTTATTTTAAATAATTCATCTATATGGTTAAAAATTAACTTTTTTATCCTAAAAATTTAATTATTTTAATTCAAAATTCGACAATTTGGTTGTAAATTTTTATTCTCTAACTAAAAATTCAACTATTTTGTTAAAAATTGTATTTTCTTTTGTAGAAAATTATTATTTTTATTTGAAAATTATTCTTCTTGTTTAAAAATTTATCTTTTTGGTTGGAAATAAAATTATTAGGTTAAAAGTTAAACATTCATTTGTTTACTGAAAATTAATTTATTTAATATTTGGGTGAAAATTTATCTTTTTTAGTTGAAAATTCAATTATTCTAGTTGAAGATTCATCATTTCAGTTAAAAAATTCTTCTTTCTGCTTTAAAATTCAACCTTTAAAATTAATTTGTTTAACTAAAAATTTTACTATTCCATTTATGGTTGAAAATTATTATTTTTTATTATAATATTAAACTATTTGATTGAAAATTTGTCTTCTTTAATTAAAAATTCAAATTATTTGTTAAAAATTAATGTATTTTATTGAAAAATTATATTTTTTGGTAGAAAATTAATCTTCCTCTTTAAAAATTCAAATTTTGCAGTAAATTTGTATGATTTTAGTTGAATATTCCTCGTCTTGGTTTAAAATTTAACTGTTCCAGTTGAATCCGTTTTTTAAAATTAATTTATTCAAATAAAAGTTCAACTATTCTGTTTTTTTAAATTGTTATTTTTTAGTGGAAAATTGAAGTTTTTTGTCAAAATCAATTTATTTGCAATATTTTTCTCTTTTGTGTTAAAGAATATTTATAATAAACGTCACGAATTAAAATAAATAAGCGCGCTTTGCGGAAATTATGAATTTTACTTTTATTTGACCGGGAAAATAAAAGAAATTTGTATAATAAACGTAATTTTTTCAGTCCGGAGCTGAGGAAGCACGAATTTCAAGCACGGCTCTTATTCTCGTGAGCTTCATTCTCCCTTCTGCTGTATGGAGAATATACACCTAGTAGATACTTTTTTTTATAGGGTATAACCACTCTTGATTAACAGGAATGCCTGTTAAAATTTTTTAGATTTGACAGAACAAACAGTATTAATGAAATACAGTTGTTTGCAAATTGTTATAAACAAACTAGTGAACAAAATTGATATATTCTGCAATTAGTAAGAATATAAAAGTAAAAAAACTCTATGAATCTCAACAATGATGTATCGAAAATGTCCAATTAAGGTCTCCGATAGAAAAAGTTTATATTCCTGCACATTTTTCATATTGGCGAATTCACCGTAATTTTATTTCTGCAGCTAGAAGCACTCCAGATCTCAAGTAGCTTAACAATAAAGTGTTGATATTAGCTTGATATTAAAAAGTAAGTTAAGCATCAATTTTTAAATTTTTATAACCAGGATGGCCACCGACCCGGGAGAATCGGGAGGAATCCGGGAGAGAAATATTAAGTTCAAGATTTAATTTTTATTCCAAAATATATCGTTTTTAGTTGCAAATTTTACTATATGCTGGTTGAATATTGAAATATTTTCTTTAAAATTCTCTATTGCATATTTCAAAGTTTCGTATTCAAAGGCTTGATTGTCAGTTTTGAATTTAATAATTTTGGAAGTAAATATAAAGAAATTTCAAATTCAAATTAATTTTAAATTGATCGGGAGAAATCACGAATATTTACCGGGAGAATCGGGAGACGAAAATAAAAAAAAGTGGCCATCCTGTTATAAATAATTTAATAAACATGTTTATTAAATTGCCGTTTTTTATATGTATAATTAACAATTGTGTATTGTTTATACAATTTTAATATGCAAAATGCATAATGTTTCCGTCCAGTAGGTAAGAATCAATTTTTTCAGCAAAGTTAATTCTATATAAGATTACTCTATTAATGCTAACAATAAACATTTTTTAAATACCAAGTGGTACAATTCTTTTACTAGAAGTGTGTATGATTATTGTGTATGTCGCATAGAAATTTAAAGAGAAAGATACAAGTACAAATATTTTATATATTGCGTAAATGCTATTATTGTAAAAGCCTCCGGAAATAATTGAAAATGTAGTTGTTATTGAATATATTGTTAATATTAGAAAAGTACTAAAAATTGTGTGTATTATTTAGATACTAAAAGCAATAAAAATTGAATTATTATGCATGTCAGATGAAAATTCATGTAAACAAATAAAAATATTTTATATATTGCGTAAGTGTTATTTTTGAAATCCTACACCATTCCTTAGGGACCATACTTGAATTACGTAGCAGCTGGTAAGTCAACTGAAATCTTTTTTAGATGAAAACTACTTTTTTTGAAAATTTATCTTTTTGATTTAAAAATTCATCTGTTTTAATAGAATTTTTATTTTACATGGACAAAAATGCAACTG
>JAWWLR010000002.1:69419456-69430719 GCA_035041075.1 Acraspis erinacei
ATGGGGTCTCAAAACGTGGACATTTGACAAAAACGGGGGGGGGGGGTCAAATTCTACACAAATTTGACGTTTCCGGTGCTTATCAATAATAGGAAAATTGTTGTAATCGCCGACGTTTCATACTTTTACATTATATCAAGATATTCCATCATGATACAATAAACAAAAAAAATTTGTATAAACAAATTATTTGTTGGAAATGTGTTTTCTATCATTTTCAATAATTTATTGTTTTTTAAAGTTATATTGCAAGAAATTTTAATGGAAACAATATTTTAATTTAAAAAATTTATCTTAAGACTATTCTTGTTAATATTATAAACAAATATAATCAACAAATGCATTATTCAGGCATTGTTCGTCAGAAAAATTCGTTCTTTTCGATGTCAAATTTTGCAAATTAGGAACCTAATGCTAATTTAAGAAAAATTCATAATTTGTTGATAAATTTTCCGATTTTTCAAAAAATGTAATAAACAAATGTATTTTATGAGCATTTGTTGACGGAAAAACTCGTTTTTTTCAATGTCAGTCCTTTTAATTGTGAGCTTTACGATAATTTCAGTAACATTCATAATTAGTTGATTAATTTTATGTTTTTTTTTAAACAAATTTAATTTAAAAATGCATTATTCGGGCATTTGCCGCCGGAAAATCTCGTTTTTTCAGTCAGTCCTATTAATTTCAGAAAAAAGTTCTTTTTTTCATTCAGTACTTACAGTTGGCCAAAACAAAAGGCTTTGAATACAAAGAATGATTGAACAATACATTCAATAATTGTTATAAATAAATTCTATAACATATGAAACATCGGGGCACTTACGAGTCTGAATGAAAAAAAAACTTTTTTCTGAAATTAAAAGGACTGACTTTGAAAAAAACTAGTTTTTACGTCGACAAATGCCCGAATTTTTAATTAAATTTGTTTAAAAAATAAATAAAATTAATGAAATAATTATGAATGTTACTGAAATTATCCTAAAGTTCTCAATTAAAAGGACTGACCTTGAACAAAAACGAGTTTTTCCGTCGGCAAATGCCCAAATCATGCATTTGTTTATTAAACTTGTAAAACAAAAATCATAAAATTTATCAACAAATTATGATTTTTTCTTAAATTTTACGAGGTTCCTAATTTTAAAAAATTGACATCGAAAAAAACGAATTTTTCTGACGACAAATGCCTGAATAATGCATTTGTTTATTAAATTTGTTTATAATATGAACAAGAATAGCCTTAAGAGAATTTTTTTGCATTAAAATATTGTTTCCATTCAAATTTCTTGCAATATAAATTAAAAAAAGTTAAATTATTGAAAATAATAAAAAATACACTTTCAAGAAATAATTTGTTCATAAGATTTTTGTTTGTTTATTTTATCATGATGGCATATCTTTATACAATTTAAATCTATGAAAAGTCGGCAATCACAACAATTTTCCTATTAGGACGAGCACCGAAAACGTGAAATAGAAAAGACTGCCATAATTCGTCATATTTATTTATTTATTTATAAAAAATTGAAAAACAAAATTAAAAATCAGTCTCGACAACTTTCTTTGAAATTTTATTAGCTTTAAAAAACATCCAAGTTCAGCCGCAATCATATTTTGAACCAAAAAATGTACTTCTTCCCCACTGTGTGAGGGAGGGGTAAAAAATATCTCAACATTGTTAAGGTCCTTTATAAATGATCTTTAAAAAAAAAAATTAAATAAAATCTACATCCTCTCCACTGAGACCAGGCAGAAGATTGTGCTCCGCTCGCCTCGGCGAAGAAGCAGGAAGCCCGGGAAAATATTTGAAAAAAGGCCACTAAAGGACATTGGAATTCCGACTTTCTGAAGTTTCCGCTTTCTTCTAAAGAATCTAAAGCCCAACAAGAGAGAATGCAGATATATCTTTTTTCCAACGTTGGCTCGTGTATTATTGATTCGTGGTGTACAGGCAATACATTTTTGTGGCTTCACTACCCCTCTCGAATACGCGACCCCCTACTCTGTCTACCTCTCACAGGTGTAAGGAAAAAAAGAAAAGAGAGGAAAGAAACGGCCGAGTTGCCGAGTCCAAGGTAGTTGTCAATCCGCTGGCGATTCGAATCAGAATTCTCCCGCGATTAAAAAAAAAGCCCAAATCCCGCTGGCCGGGTTGCACGGGGCTTGCGGCGCTCAATGAGCGAGTGATCGGGGGCGGGAAATTTTGAAAAATATTCGGGACAATGGAGCTGAAGGTGGAGGACGAGAATGGAACCGAGAGGCAGTTGTACTTGATTGGCACACCAAGGGATCCTCTTGTGTCTTCGGGAGCGATGGTGGAAACTGGCGGGTCCGAGGAGATCAACTCCGGAGGAGATCTACAGTCGAGCGCTCTCGCCGGTCTGATGGGAGCGCAATCTTCCTCAGTTTGCTTCCCTGCTAAATTCAGTAAGTGCTCCTCGTTTCCCAGGGTTTTGATTTAATTAGAGAGAGGCTCTCTTTCTCGAGGCCCCGTCTAAGTTGGGGTTGAGCTCAATTAAATTATTGCTAAATGCATTAAGCTGCTGCCAGCCCAGCCCTTTTTAAACAAAGTTAGCACTAATCAGCTCAAGAGATATGAACCTCTTCCTGGTTTGCCGAACCGAAGATCAGCCCTGGTTCTGATAGTACGAAAGCTCATCAGAGTATTCGTTATTGCGCGATATTACGCTCATTAGGCGTTGTAACGCGTGAAGGATGGGGAGTCATTCGGGATCTTATTTAACAAAACATTATTTTTTTCATTCTGGAATTATTATCATTTATAATAATCTTGGATTTATTCAGTCTGTCAACATTGACGCTTCTATCTTTCCGGTTCCCTTACAGCAATCGGATATTCTATCCATTTCCAATCCCATTCGATCTCATTTATCACCCATTTTATTTATAAGATTTGAGGAAAATTATTATTAAAATAGTTTTAAAAAAGTTTGTTTCTTTGAAATGAAATCCTTTTAAAGTGATTCTTTTGGTGTCAAAACGAGGGGGAATTCTGTCACGTATTACTCCCTATCCGTCACGCGTTTGACGCGTAGTAATGGGCCGTCCATAAACTATGTTATCAATTTTTTGATATTTTTAAATATTTTTTTATGTTCTCAAAAACAAAAAAGATGAATACTTAATGAAAGATTTAATATTTCTTATTTCATATTAGAATGTATCAATGTTCAAACAAAAAGGAAGTTTTTGTCAATAAATAATTAAATCCTCAACTGAAATGATTAAAAAAAATTATCCAAACATTCAAGTTACATTATCAGTTTCAAAAATTAATTTTGAACCAAAACATTTTTTCATTTGTTTGAATTGAAGTAAAAAACATGAAAGTAAGAGTGTCATTTTTAATCAAGAGAGCTCAATTTTCAGCCAAAGAGTTGATTTTTCAAAGTAAAAAATATAAGTTTTTAACTAAATGATTAAATCCTAAGCCAGAATAATTTTTTTTTAAATTGAGCCAAAAATGGAATAGTTACATTTTTCAGTTTCAAAATTTAATATTAAAAATAAAAATAAAATATCTGTTTGAATTCAAGTAAAAAACAAGAAGTTTTAACAAAATAGTTGAATCCTCAACAAAACTAATGAATTTTCAAAAAAGAAGATTAAATTTCGGCTCAAAAAGACGAATCTGGACCAAAATAGACCAATTTTTCATAAAACAATTAAATTTTCTACCCCTTTTTGGTTAAAAACCACAAATTATTTCTCAAAAAAGAGGATTTATTTTCTACTAAAAAACTAAATATTCAATAAATTACTATTAATAACTAATCGTTAATTTTCCAAATCATTAGTTTCATTTTTCAGAAAATAATTGCAACTGTTTAGATTTAACTAAAAAGCATCAATTAAAAAAAATAGTTGCATCCTCAACAAAAATGATTATTTTTTATAGAAGAAGATTAACTTTCAGCTTAAAAATACGAATTTTAACCAAAATCGATCAATTTTCCACAAAACAATTAAATTTTCTACCCAAAACCAAATAAACAAATTAAAAAAAAACTTTTTTAACCAAAAATGAAACAGTTAGATTTTCAGTTAAAAAAATTAATTTTCAGCAAAAAAAAATTTCAACTGCTTGAATTCAACTAAAAACATGAAGTTTTAACAAAATAGTTGAATACTCAACCAAAAGACGAGTTTTCACCAAAATAGATCAATTTTCCACAAAACAATAAAATTTCCTACCCAAAACCAAATAATTGAATTAAAAACCAAAAAAAAAAATTTTTAACCAAAAATGAAACAGTTACATTTTAAGTGAAAAAACAAATTTTTTAGCAATAAAAAACAAATTTTTAACTAGTTTAATTTAACTGAAGAGCGCTAATTTTTATTTTAAAACCAATTTAAGCCAAAAATGACATTTACTTTATTATTAAAAAAATGTAATTTCAATAAGAAAATTTTAAACTGTTTGAATTGAGCTCAGGAACAAGAATTTTTAAGCAAATAGTTGAATCCTCAACAAAAATGATTATTTTTTAAAGAAGAAGATTAACTTTCGGCTTAAAAATACGAATTTTAACCAAAATCGATCAGTCTTCCACAAACCAATTAAATTTTCTACCCAACACCAAATAAAAGAATTAAAAAAGAACTTTTTAACCAAAAATGAAACAGTTACATTTTCAGTTAAAAAAATTAATTTTCAGCGAAAAAAATTTTCAACTGCTTGAATTCAACTAAAAAACTTGAATTTTTAACAAAATAGTTGTATCCTCAACCAAAAAGACGAATTTTCACAAAAATAGATCACTTTTCCACAAAACAATAAAAGTTCCTACCCAAAACCAAATAATTAAGTTAAAAACCAAAAAAAAAACATTTTTAACCAAAAATGAAACAGTTACATTTTCAGTGAAAAAAATTAATTTTTAGGAACAAAAAACAAATTTCTAACTAGTTTAATTTAAATGAAGAGCGCTAATTTAAAAAAAAAATAATTAACTGCTCAACCGAAATGATTTTTTTTAATGAGCCAAATATGGAAGTTACATTATCAGTTTCAAAAATTAGTGTCCTATACAACATTTTTTTTAACTGTTTGAATTCAACTGAAAAACATGAATTTTTAACAAAATAGTTGAATCTTCAACAAAAACGATGATTTTTCAAAAAAGGAGATTACATTTCGGCTCAAAAAGACGAACTTTAAGCAAAATCGAATAATTTTCCTCCAAATAGCTAAATTTATTACTCAAAACGAAACAATTGAATTTTCAAGAATAAAGAAAGAACACAGTTTTTAACCAAAAATGTAATAGTTCCATTTTCAGTTTAAAAAAATCAATTTTCAACAACAAAAAAGGAATTTTCAAGTGGTTTAATTTATCTGAAAAACAGGTATTTTTAACTTAATTGTTAAATCATAAACCAAAATTATTTTAAAACAAACTTGAGCCAAAAATGGCATTTACATTATCAATTAAAACAATTAAAATTAAATAAAAAAATGTTAACTGTTTGAATTCAGCTAAGGAACAAGAATTTTTAAGTAAATATTTGAATCCTCAACAAAAATAATGCTTTTCAAAAAAGGAGATTAACTGTTGGCAAAAATAGATGAATTTTAACCAAAATAGATCAATTTTCCACAAAACAATGAAATTTTCTCCTTAAAGCCAAACAATTTAATTTAAAGAAAAATAATTTTTAACCAAAAAGGAAACAGTTACATTTTCAGTTTAAAAAATTTGTTTTCAGCAAAAATAAACTAATTTCCAACTAGTTGAATTCAACTGAAAAACATTTTTAAAATAAATTATTAAATCCTCAAACCAAAATGATTATTTCTAAGAAAAAAGGATTAATTTTATGACTTTATAAAATTACAAGAATTATCCACTAAGCAGTTGAATTTTTAACAAAAAAATTAATTTTTTTGCTAGTATTTAATTTTGTAAATCAATAGTTTAATTTTTAAGAAAACAATTTAGTTTTGAAACAAAAAAATTTGAACCAAAAATGGAATAGCTACACTTTATGTTTAAAAAATTAATTTTCAACAAAAAGAACAAATTTTTACCAGTTTAGTTATAACAAAAAAGACGAATTTATAACAAAATATTTGAATCTACAGCCCAAAAAATGAATTTTCATAAAAGAAATATTTTCTACCAAAAAAGATACATTTTTCCAAAACAATTAAATTCTTCACTTAGAAATGGAATAATTACATTTTCAGTTTAAAAAATGAATTTTTTATAAAAAAAGAATAATTTTCTACGACCTAAAATGAATAATCAAGATAAATATTTAACAAAATGGTTAAATCCAATAAAAAATAATAAAAAACAGAAGAATAATTTTCTACCTGAAAAATTGAATTTTCTGCCCAACAGCAAATAGTTCAATTTTCAACCAAATTAGGTAAATTTTCAGAAAAAAAAGTTTGAAACAAAAATGAAACAGTTAAATTTTCGGTTTAAAAACATTAATTTTCACCAAAAAAAATGAATTTTCCATTATTTAAATCGAACCAAGCAAGATGAATTTTCAACAGAAAAATTAATCTTCTACCAAGCTGTTAATTTTTTTAATAAATAGTTTAATTAGTAAGAAAATAGTTGTATTTTCTGCCAAAATAGTTGAATTTTAATTCAAGAGGTTTAAGTTTTCATTCAAGACTGAAACAATTACGTTTTCAGTTAAAAAAATTAATTTTGCACAAAAAACATAAATTTTGCAAATAAATAGTTAATTATTAAAAAATATTGGAATTTGTTACCAAAATATTTGAATTTTTGACCAACATAGTTGAATTTTCAAACAGAAAAGATGAATTTTCAAATAAAGATAAATGTTTTCACAAAAAAATTAATTTTTAACAAAATGGTTTAATTTTCAAAAAACTACATAAAAATCATAATTTAAAATTAAAATTGAAGGGTCAACATTTTTTAAGATCACAACATAAATTCTTGTTCATTTTCACTGTTTGAAATTAATAAATTTTTTTATCATAAACCTTTAAAATTCTATTATTCTAAAGAAATTTGAAAATTAAAATTGTTTTTGAATGGCAAACATTAAGATTTGCTCCTTTAAAAAAATGTATAGTCAAACCCCTTAAAATTTCAACTATTTTAAGTAAAATTAAATCATTAGAAAATAAGAATTTTTCCAATCTTGAATGGTACTCTTCAATATTCAATCATTTTAAATTATATTAACAAATTAAAGCTTAATTTGAAGTTTAATATGAAAATTTATAACTCTAAAATGGTAACAATTCAAATTTAAAGACATTTTTAAATAAATGAGGTATCTATTTCAGATCATTCAATTTTTATATTTCTTATATTTAACCACAATATTATTAAATTTTTAATTAAAAATCGGTTTAAAAACTCTTTTTTTGTCAAAAATTCAACAATTTTGTCGAAAGAAAATTTTCAACAATTTCAAATAGAATAATACAATTTCAACTTCCTTATAATAAAAAATTGTTCAATTTTCAAAATTTTTGTGTCACATTTTTCAATTTTAAGAGCTTCTGATAAAAAATTTCAACTTGAAACACTAACAATTTCTGAGGAAAACTTCTTTCGGGGGTCAGAAAAAGATTAAAAGCTATTTGTGACACATAGAGCATTGAAGCCATTTTTTAGGCTGACTTAGTAGTGATTCTTTTACCAGGAAAATCAATATTATTTTGATGATTTTAATTTTGGTTTAAAAAAAGCTAATTTGAAAGTAATATTACTTTGCATTTTTCAAATTTAATAACTGAGAACTTATCCTTCAGGTGTTTAAAATTTCAAATAACCAACTTTCATAAAAGCTCTTGTCCTGAGAATTTATTAAAAGTGAGGATATGAAGTTTCCATAAACTCTACTCACTCAAGCTTAGGAGTTCATTAAACGGACTTTTCATCAAACTTATTTTTCCTCAACTACATCCTTGCCATTTTTCCTCCCCTAAAACCTTTATCGCATTCTTTTGCGTTTTTATTTTATCTTGCGTTCCTTTCTTATATTATTGCCATTTTTTCCTCCCCTAAAACCCTAAAATTACGTTATTTTATTAGCTGCCTTTTCCTTCCTTTCTCTCCTACATCTTTGCCTTTTTTCCTCTATTAAAACCTTTATCACATTTTTTTATCTTTATTCCGTTCCCCTCCTACACCCTTGTCATTTTTTTCTTCCCCTGAAACCTTTATCACATTATTTTGCCAGCTTATTTTATCTTCCGTTCCTCTCTTACATCCTTGTCATATAATTCCTCTCCTAAAACCTTTATCACATTTTATTTCGAGATTCTTTATCTACCATTCTTATTCTAGGTGCTTCGCATACATGCTCTAATGTTTTCTCTTCCCAGTCACGGAATCTGAACTTTCCTTTCTCTTTCCTTTCCCAATACATCCCTTTTTTCCCTCCTATCCCAATCTATATCTGGTCTTTCTCTGTCACTTTCTTTCCATCCTTTATATATTGCTTTAGACCCCTCTACCATATCCCTAATTCTAAAGAACTCCTCTCTCTTCTCATCTCATTAATTCTATTGCCCTTCCTCTTCTTTCTGTTACCTCATTCAAATTCGTTCTTACAAGCCCCCTTGTCCGCTCTAATGCTTAATTTCTCCCTTTGTGCTTCTTAGGCATATTAGGCATAGCCTAATATCAGCGAATCAAAGAATCAGATTCTCCGTCTCCTACCTTTTTGTAACCTTCCTTTCCTATTCCCTATATCTGTTTCATTACCTCTGCTGCTTTTTTTTATCTTTTCTCTTATATGAACTCTATGATCTGCATTTGTTTTCAAGGTATATCCCAAGTATTAAAACTCTTCTGCTTCTTTTAGCCTTAATCCATTCCATCTCCTAGTCAATTTCTTTTTGTTTCTTCTCTTTTTCTAAACGTAATTATCATCGTAATTTCCACTTTCCCAGCGTAACACCTCCACTTTGCTTTTTTTACTACCGGTACTCCTACCAAATTTATGGGCACACCTCAATCTCCATGCTCTATTGCACATTATCTATGCCCATTCCTTTAATTCTTTGTTCTTATACTTCCAGACTTTACTTGGAATCTCATCTATAACAGTGACTTTTCATCTTTCATTATTCTTCACACCTTGATTATTCCCCTGTGCCCTGTTCCTCACCTCTTTCTCTATTACCTTTCCCTCCATTCCTAACTTTCTTCTCTACCTCTCCTAAATATTTTTCTCCATAAGATATTTTTCCAGTCTACCATTTTAATATCTTGCTTTACTCTTTTCCTTCTTTTCTCTGCCTACTCACTACCATTTAAAGTCTTCTTCATAGCCTTCTCCACCTCTACTTCAAATTTCTTTTCCTCCTCTTTTTTCACACATCTCGATATACTCCTTTTTTCTCTTCTTCATTCTGCTCTACTTCTATTTTCTTTTATCCATTTTCCTAATTTCTTACTCACTTCCTTCTTCTTTTCTTCACAGGCCTCATCCCATCCACTTCTACCCCTCATTTCCTAATTAATTTTTTCTTGGTTCTTTACACTTTTTCCATCTTTAAAATCGCAATTGGTCAGTTGGCGAGCGCATTGCTTCCTCATTATTATTAATTAGCAAATATATTTTCTTCCCCATAGAGGATTTTATAAGTTTTTTTAAATTACTTATAGTTAATAATGAGAATTTATTAAAATAAAATATTAAGGAGTGCTCTGGCGTTCCCCGACACTATGGAAATACAAAAATAGAGTGCTAATTAATTAGAAATGAGGGGAAATGATGGAATGGGCAGTAGAAAAATTGAGGGAAGTGTAGGGAAAATAAGAAAGGGAAAGTGGGGGAAATAAGCAGAGGGGTAGATCGTGGAATTAAATGAAAATCATGGAAGGGGATATGAGAAGTGTGGGTAAATAAGGAGTCGAAGTAGGGTAAATTAGAGGACGGGATGTAGAGGAAATTATAGAAAGTAAAAGAAATAGGAAAGTAGGGAAGAGCTGAATGGGACAGTAGGGGAAGTGAAAGATAATAGTGCTGGGGGAGTGGGGAAGAAGGAAAGGGGGAATACCGATTATAGGAGAAGTGAGATAAAATAGTGGTGGGAGGAGTGGGCTAAGGAAAAGTGAGGGAAAGGATAGTACTGTGGGTAAGTGAGAAGAGGAGAACTATGGTAAAAGAAGGGGAAAGGGGGAAAGTAGGGGGTAGAGGAGGGAATATTCATTCAATTTGAACATAGAAAATCGTCCTCAATTTTCAGCATACGATTACTCTCCGAGTCCGATAAGTGAAGAGCGTCAAACTTCAGGAAGTTTAGGAAAACGGAAGCAGCGCAGATATCGAACTACATTTACGAATTTCCAACTCGAGGAACTTGAACGTGCCTTTCAAAAAACCCATTATCCAGACGTCTTCTTCAGAGAAGAGCTTGCACTTCGGATTCAACTCACGGAGGCTCGAGTTCAGGTAAAGGCTAATATTGAAAAATCTTTAAAAAAAAAAAAAACTAAATAAATACCGCACTTTTTCAAAAAGAGTTTTAACAACAATTCTCTGCTTTTTACTATAAAGGTGTGGTTTCAAAATAGACGAGCAAAATGGAGAAAGCAGGAAAAACAATGTAAAGGAAATCACTTAGGTCCTCACATGGGTGCGAATGATTGTCAAGAAGTCCAACAACAGCAACAACAACATCATCAGCAGCAACATCAGCAACAACAAGATCACCTTTTATTAGAACCTCCACTAGGAAGTCCACCTCCGATTTACCTTGGAATGGAATGGGCTGGATTTTCGCCTTATACTAATAACTCCACATCTCCTCTAATAGTCAATGGCATGAACAAACCACCAGATGCAGATGACAGTCCACTTTTAGACCCGGACTTGCTTCAGTTGAAATCGCCTCGATCTTAATTGTTATGAGTAAAAAAATTAATTAAAAAATCTTGAATTGAGGTGTGATGTTCTTTTCACTAGGGTGTTTGTATTATCAGTAATATTTATTATAATAGAAGTAATTATTAAATTCATGTGCAAATATTAATAAATCTAATGGATATTGATATTGTAGGCTTATCGACTTCCTCTTTGCCCTTATTAAGTTTGTAACCGTGTATTCTGTATATTCTGTAATTGTGAGAGATTAATTTGCGTAAACAACTTCAAGGTTGTTTCTTATCTCAATTAAGAATTTCGCGTAAACACTTTTAAGGGGTCATTCATAAAATACGTGATATGTTTAGAGGGGAGGGGTCTGCCGATGTATCATTATCCACGTTAAAATCAATGGAAAAGGCAT
>JAWWLR010000002.1:69463909-69475203 GCA_035041075.1 Acraspis erinacei
TCTTCTTGGTTAAAAAATAATCTTTTTTACTTGAAAATTTAAGTATTTGGTTAAAGATTTATATATTTTGTTGAAAGATCTTCTTTTCTAGTAGAAAATTAATCTTCTTGATTCAAATTTCGTGTCTTCCGTTGAAAAATTCATGTTTTTTTCTTAGAAAATTAATCTTCTTAATTAAAACTTCAAATATTTTATTATAAATTGATTAATTTTGTTGAAAAAACTCATTTTCCGGAGAAAAATTAATCTTCTTGGTAGAAAATTTCTGTATTTTGTTAAAAATTCGTCTTTCTTCTCAGAGAATTTAATCTTCTTTGGTAAAAAATAAATGTTTTTGGTTAAGAATTCAACTATTTGTTTGGAAATTTATCTACTTTGTTAAAAATTGATCTTTTTTGTATAAAATGAATGTTTTTGGTTGAAAATTTCTGTATTTTGTTGAAAATTCGTATTTTTTCTTAGAATATTAATTTTCTTGGTTAAAAAAACAAATATTTTATTGAAAATTTATGCACTTTGTTGAAAAATATTATTTTCTGGTAAAAATTTAATCTTATTGGTCAGAAAAAATGTTTGGTTCAAAAATTGTATTTTTTTTTAGAAAATTAATCGTCTTGATTAAAAATTAATGTTTTTGGTTGATAATTCAACTACTTGATTGAGAATTAATTTAATTTGTTGAAAATTCAACTATTTCCTTAAAACTTTCTGTATTTTGTTGAAAAATCGTATTTTTTCATAAAAAGTTAATCTTTTTTGGTTAAAAATTAATGTTTTTGGTTAAAAATCCAACTATTTGTTTTAGAATTAATCTAATTTGTTTAAAATTCATCTTTTTTCTTAAAAAATTCATCTTCTTGGTTACAAAATAATCTTTTTTTACTTGAAAATTCAACTTTTTGGTTAATGATTTATGTAGTTTGTTGAAAAGTCTTATTTTCTGGTAGAAAATTTAAATTCTTGCTTGAAAATTAATTAATTTTGTTGAAAAATTGTATTTTTTTCTTAAAAAGTTAATCTTCTTGGTTGAAAATTCATGTTCTTCGTTGAGAATTTATCTACTTTGTTGAAAATTTGTCTTTTTTTTGTAGAAAATTAATCTTCTTGGTTAAAAATTCAAGTTTTTTATTAAACCTTTATTCATTTTGTTAAAAAATCGTTTTTCTTGGTAGAAAATTAATCTTCTTGGTTGAAAATTCAAAATATTTTATTGGAAATTTATGCATTTTCTAGAAAAATCTTATTTCCTGGTAAAAAATTAATCTTCTAGGTCAGAAAAATATATTTTTTTTGACTTGAGAGTTCCAATTATTACGTTAAAAATGTACTATTTTATTGAAAAATCTCAGTTTGTTATAGAAAATTAATTTTCTTGGTTGAAAATTAATTTATTTTGTTGAAAAATTGTATTTTTTTCTTAAAAAGTTAATCTTCTTGGTTAAAAATTCATGTTCTTCGTTGAGAATTTATCGATTTTGTTGAAAATTTGTCACTTTTAAGCAAATTAATTATCTCGGTTCAAAATTCCATATTTTGATTAAACCTTTATTCATTTTGTTAAAAAATCGTATTTGTTGGTAGAAAATTAATCTAATTGGTTGAAAATTCATTTATTTTGTTAAAAATTACAGCTTATTATGGAAAATTAATTTTCTTGGTTGAAAATTAATTTGCTTTGTTAAAAAATATCAGTTTCTTATGGAAACTTAATCTTCTTGGTTGATAATTCATGTATTTTGTTGAAAAATCTTATTTTCTGGTAGAAAAGTAATCTTCTTGGTCAGAAAAATCTTTTTTCGACTTGAGAATTCCAATTATTTTGTTAAAAAAGTACTATTTTGTTAAAAAATCTCGGTTTCGTATAGAAAATTAATTTTCTTGGTAGAAAATTCATTCATTTTGTTGAGAAATTATATCTTTTTTTCTTAAAAAGTTAATCTTCTCGGTCAAAAATTCAATTTTTTTATTAAATATTTGTGCATTTTGTTTAAAAAAATCTTATTTGTTGGTAGAAAATTAGTTTTCTTGGTTGAAAATTCATGTATTTTGTTGAAAAATCAGATTTTCTGGTCGAAAATTAATCTCCTTGGTTGAAAATTTATTTATTTTGTTGAAAAACGGTATTTTTTTTTCTTAAAAAGTTAATCTTCTTGGACAAAAATTCATCTTTTTCCTTGAGAAGTTATCTACTTTTTTGAAAATTTGTCTTTTATTAGAAAATTAATCATATCGATTAGAAATTCAATTTTTTTAATTAAAACTTTGTGCCTTTTGTTAAAAAATCTCAGTTTTTGATAGAAAATTAATTTATTTTGTGGAAAAATTGTATTTTTTTTCTTAAAAAGTTAATCTTCTTGGTTAAAAATTCATGTTTTTCGTTGAGAATTTATCTACTTTGTTGAAAATTTGTCTTTTATTATAAAATTAATCTTCTCGGTTAAAAGTTCAATTTTTTTTATCAAACTATTTGTGCATTTTGTTAAAAAATCTCAGTTTCTCGTAGAAAATTAAGCTTCTTGGTTCAAAATTCATGTATTTTGTTGAAAAATCTTATATTCTGGTAGAAAAGTAATCTTCTTGGTTAAAAATTTATTTATTTTGTTAAAAAATCTCAGTTTCCTATAGAAAATTAATCTTCTTGGTTGCAAATTCATGTATTTTGTTGAAAAATCTTATTATCTGGTAGAAAATTAATCCTCTTGGTCAGAAAAATGTTTTTTGGACTTGAGATTTCCAATTACTTCGTTAAAAATGTACTATTTTATTGAAAAATCTCAGGTTCAAGGTTCAGGTTCAAGTTTTTGATTAAAAATTTGTGCACTTTGTTAAAAAAATCTCAGTTTCTTATAGAAAATTAAGTTTCTTGGTTGAAAATTCATGTATGTTGTTCAAAAATTCTTTTTTTTTCTTACCAAATGAATCTTCTTCGTTGGCAATAATTATTTGTTTGCTTGAAACTTCAACCACCTACCTCATTCAAAATCCATTCCACTCACGAACCAATCAATCAATCAACAAAACTACCCTACTCTACTCAAAAAAGGAAAAAAAAGAAAAGAAAAAAATCCTCATACCTGCAATTGATGGAATCGCACTGCTCAAAGAGGAGGAGCAGCGCCATCTGGTAAGTCTGCACCGTGACCAGATAAGGCTTCTTGAGGTAATTGAACTTGAGCTCGCCCTGGCAGAGATGATGGAGCCAGGTGAGCTTTCGCCCGCTGAACTGGGCATGGTAGAAGCTCTCGAAGGCCTGGATCGACCTCTCGAGTTGCTGCGGAACGTGGAACGGCCCCGGGGAGGGCGCGAGTCCCAGGGGCCAGGCGCCCGCCTGCAGCACGTACACCACAAAGCTGATGCCGAGGCCGTGATTATGCTGCTGCTGCTGTTGCTGGTGACTGTCGCCAGACTCGCGCTCACGCTCGCGCTCACGCAGACTCGTCGCAAATTTCGCGTTCAGATCGCTCGAGACGGACATGTCGGTGAACATCCGGTGCAACTTGTTCGTGAACTCGTAGCCGCAGGCCTGCTTCAGTCGGTCGATCATCGCCTCCTCGGCGTCCATCGACTGCGACAGCTGATGGATCAGACGCTTCGCGAGCATGCGCGCGTAAAACTTCTGGAAGACGTCTTTGTCGTCGACGTATTTGAACACGGTGATCGAGCGCGCGAGCTTCTCCTCGATCTCCGTCTCCGTCGCGCCTTTTGCCGACTTTTTCAACAGCGAGTCGCAATACTTTGCCAACTGGAGACAATCGGCCATTTATTATTATTCTTATTATTGTTGTTGTGGATAAAATTAAATTTTTATTGAAATCAAGCGAGAGGGGCTGATCACTCCATTTTTAAATGTGTTTCGAAAATTAGAAGGAATTCTTCAGATTTCTGAGAATTAGAGAAATTTGGGAAAATTTCTCAACAATTTCAGAAAGAGTTTGAAAAAAGTTTAGAGATTACTTGCTAATTACTTTACCCATATTTGATAAAGATTTTACTAAAGTTTCTTAAGAGTAACGGAAGATTTCGAGATTCTTTTTTTAAAACGATTTCATACAAATTTCAATGATTTTAGAAAGATTTTAAAATTTCACCAAAATTTTCTGAAACATTTCAATTTCAACATTTCATTTTCAATTACCTTAAAAAGACAATTTCATGAAGATATTGATGATTTCATCAAGATTTTAAAGATTTCATAAGTATTTAATCAATATTTCAAAGATTTCAACAATATTTTATGAATGATTTCATTAATTTCATAAAATTTTCAATGATCTTAAAATATTTCTGAAACTTTCGAAACAATTTCATAAAGATTCGTAAAGATTCGTAAAGAATTCAATGATTTTTCAAACGAAATTTTAAATGATTTCACCAATTTTATTTATAGTTTCATTGATTTCGTAAAGATTTCACAAAAATTTTAAAAATTTCATACAATTTTCAGATTCCAAAAAATTTAACAAAAATTTCAATGATTTCATAAAATTTTCAATAATGTTACAAAGATTTTAATAATTTCAGAAATATTTTAATAATATCGTAAAGATTTCAATGATTTTTCAAACGAAATTTTAAATGTTTTCACAAATTTCTCTCACAGTTTCAATAGATTTATAAATATTTCACAAAAATTGTCTAAAATTTTTTAATATTTTCATAACATTTTCAAAGATTTCAAAAAATGTCAACGATTTCATAAAATTTTCAATGACCTTAAAAAGACTTCTGGAAATTTCGAAACAATTTAATAAAGATGTTGATGATTTCATAAGGATTTCAAAGATTTCATAAATATTTTATTAATATTTTAAAGATTTCAAAAAAATTTTCTCAAAGATTTCAACGATTTCATAAAAAGAAAAGAAAAAGATTTTAATCATTTCAGAAATATTTTAATAATTTTATAAACATTTCAATGATTTTTCAAACGAAATTTTAAATGATTGCACAACTTTTATTTACAGTTTCAATGATTTCAAAAAGATTTCACAAAAATTATCTAAAATATGACCTTAAAAAAAAGACTTCTGAAACATTCGAAACAATTTCAATTGATTTTAATGATTTCATAAAGACTTCAAAGATTTCATACACATTTTCTACAGATTTTAAAGATTTCCAAAATACTTCAAAGATTTCGCAAAAATTTTCTCAAAGATTTCAATGATTTCATAAGGATTTCACAAACATTTTAATGATTTCATAAATTTGTTGATGATTTCATAAAGATTTCAAAGATTTCATTAATATTTTATTATTTTTCACCAATTTTTTTACGGATTTCAATGATTTCACAAATATTTTATAAAGGTTTTAAAGATTTCAAAAATATTTCAATGATTTCATCAAAATTTCAATAATCTTAAAATATTTCTGAAAGTTTTCAAACAATTACAAAAGATTTCAATGAATTCATAAAAATTTCAATAATGTTACAAAAATTTTAATTATTTCGTAAATATTTAGATGATTTCATAAAGATTTCAAAGATTTCATAAATATTTTATTATTTTACCATTTTTTCTAATTTTTTCAATGATTTCATCAAGATTTCACAAAAATGGTCTCAAAGATTTTAATGATTTCATAAAATTTGCAATGATCTGAAAAAGATTTCTGAAACTTTCGAAACAATTCAACTGATTTTAATGATTTCATAAAGATTTCAAAAGATTTCACAATTTTTTTTTTAATTTCAATGAATTCATACAAATTTCAATGATCTTACAAAGGTTTTAATAATTTCATAAAGATTTCAATTCTTTATCAAACGAAATTTTAAATGATTTCACCAATTTTATGTACAGTTTCAATGATTTCATAAAGATTTCACCAAATTCATCTCAAAAAGTTTAATTATTTCATAAAATTTTCAGATATCAAAAAGTTGCACAAAAATTTCAATGATTTCATAAAGATTTCATAAATATTTTATCAAGATTTTAAATATTTCAAAAAGATTTCAAAGATGTCACAAAAAATTTCTGAAAGATTTGAATGATTTCATAAAAATTTCAATGATCTTACAAAGATTTTAATAATTTCAGAAATATTTTAATAATTTCGTAAAGATTACAATGATTTTTCAAAACACATTATAAATGATTTCACAAATTTTATTTACAGTTTCAACGATTTCATAATGATTTCACAAAAATTGTCTCAAAAACTTAAATAATTTCATAAAATTTTCAGATATCAAAAAATTTCACAAAAATTTCAATGATTTCATAAAATTTTCAATGACCTTAAAAAGACTTCTGAAACTTTCGAAACAATTTCATGACGATGTTAATGATATAATCAAGATTTCAAAGATTTCGAAAATATTTTATGAAAGATTTAATTGATTTCATAAAATTTTCAATGATCTTAAAATATTTCTGAAACTTTCCAAACAATTTCATAAAGATTTCAAGGATTTCCAAAGATTTCACAAAAATTTTATTTACAGATTTCAATGATTTCATAAAAAATGCAATGATCTTACAAAGATTTTAATAATTTCGTAAAGATTTCAATGATTCTTCAAACGAAATTTTAAATGATTTCACAAATTTTATTTACAGTTTCATTGATTTCATAAAGATTTCACAAAAATTTTAATAATTTTATCAAATTTTCAGAATCCAAAAAATTTCAAAAAATTTCAATGATTTCATAAATTTTTAAAAGATCTTAAAAACACTTCTAAATCTTTCGAAAAAATTTTAATTGATTTAAAGATTTCATAAATATTTTATAAAGATTTTAAATATTTCATAAATTTTTAAAAGACCTTAAAAACACTTCTAAATCTTTCGAAAAAATTTCAATTGATTTTAAAGATTTCATAAATATTTTATAAAGATTTTAAATATTTCATAAATTTTTAAAAGATCTTAAAAAGACTTATAAATCTTTCGAAAACATTTCAATTGATTTTAATGGTTTCATAAATATTTTAATAATATTGTAAAGATTTCCATGATTTTTCAAACGAAATTTTAAATGATTTCACAAATTTCTCTCACAGTTTCAAAGATTTCATAAATATTTTATTATTTTACCAATTTTTCTCAAAGATTTCAATGATTTCATACAACTTTCAATGACCTGACAAATATTTCTGAAACTTTCCAAACAATTTCAAAAGATTTCAATGATTTCATAAATATTTTGATGATTTCATAAAGATCTCATAAATATTTTATTATTTTACCAATTTTTCTCACACTTTCAATGATTTCATAAATATTTCACAAAAATTGTCTCAAAGATTTGAATGATTTCATCAAGCTTTGAATTATCTTAAAAAGATTTCCGAAACTTTCGAAACAATTTCATAAAGATTTCAAAGATTTCATAAACATTTATAAAGTTTATAAAGATTTTAAAGATTTCAAAACTAATTCAAAGATTTCACAAAAATTTCAGTGATCTTAGAAAGATTTTAATAATTTCAGAAATATTTTAATAATTGCATAAAGATTTCAATGATTTTTCAAATGAAATTTTAAATGATTTCACTAAGTTTATTTGCAGTTTCAGTGATTTAATAAAGATTTCACAAAAATTATTTTAAAAATTATTTTAAAATGTATAAAATTTTCAAATATTTCGAAAAATTTCAATGATTTCATACAATTTTAAATGACCTTAAAAATACTTCTGAAACTTTGGAAACAATTTCAATTGATTCTAATGATTTCATAAACATGTTGATGATTTCATAAAGATTTAAAAGATTTCATAAATATTTTAATAATTATATCAAGATTTCAAAGATTTCAAAAGATTTCAGAATAATTTTTTTACAGATTTCAATGATTTCATAAAAATTGCAATGATTATAGAAAGATTTTAATAATTTCAGAAATATTTTAATAATTTCATAAAGATTTCAATGATTTTTCAAGCAAAATATAATGATTTCACAAATTTTTCTCGCAGTTTCAATGATTTCATCAAGATTTCACAAAAAAGGTCTCAAAAATTTTATAAAATTTTCAAAGATTAAAAAAAAATTGAAATGACTTCATAAAATTTTCAATGAAATTAAATAGACTTCTGGAACTTTCGAAACAATTTCAATTGATTTTAATGATTTAATAAATATTTTACAAAGATTTTTAAGATTTCAAAAATTTCAGAAACATTTTCTCAAAGATTTCAATGATTTCATAAAACTTTCAATAATCTTAAGAAGATTTTTGAAACTTTTCAAGTATTTTCAACAGATTTTACTGATTTCAGAAAGATTTCAAAGATCTCACAAACATTTTCTCAAAGATTTCAATGATTTCATCAACAATTTCGAAATATTTACATTATTTCATCAAGATTTCAAAGATTTCATAAATATTTTATAAAGATTTTAAAGATTTTACAAAAATGTTCTCAAAAATTTCATCAAATATTCAATGTTCTTACAAAAAATTCTGAACATTTCCAAACAATTTCAAAATATTTCACAAAGATTTCAATGACTTCATATATATTTCAATAATTTTATAAAGATTTCCAATATTTCGCTAAAAAAAAATGTAAGATTTAGAATAATTTCAAAAGATTTAATAAAATTTTCTCACATATTTTCCAAATTCTCCCAAAACTGTAAAACAATTCCTAAAATTTCAAACGATTTAACAAAATTTTCTCAAAGACCTCGAAATTTTGCAAATCGTTTCAAAATATTTCAAAAATTTGAAAACATTTCACAAAATATTCTTAAAATTTCAATTATTTCATAATCCTTTTTGTTAGAAAATTCATCTTATGGTTTGAAAGTTCAACCATTTGGTTAAAAATATTTTTTTTAGCAAAAAATTTAATGATTTTATTTTTGGTTAAAAATTTATATCCATGATTAAATTTATATCTAACTATTTTTTTGGAAATTCTCATTTTTAGTTGATGATTTATTTTTTTAAACGAAAATTTAAATACCCTATTTTCGGTTGAAAATGTATCTTTTTTAAACCAAAAAATATGTATTTTGTTGAAAGTTTTTCTTTTCTTTGTGCATAAAATTAATATTTTTGGTTGAAAATCAATATATTTGACTGAAAATTTATTTTTGCGTTGGAAATTCTTTTTCATTTTGCTTAAAAATATATTTCCCAACTTCAAATTGACCTGTCCTATTTTTTGTATTGAAAAAATATCCTTTTTAGTTGAAAATTAATATATTTGGTTAATATTTTTGTTGTAGAAAATTGAATTACTTCATTAAAAATACATTTTTTTGTTCAATATACATAATTTTAATTCAAGATTCACTTTTGTAAATAAAAAATTTGATTATTCTATTTTTTTTACAAAAATTTAACCATTTTTTTATTAAAAATTAATTGTTTGGTTAAAATTTTTGTTTAGAAAATTAATTTTTTTAACTGAAAATTTAAGTATTCGATTTTTGGTTAAAAATTGATCCTTTTTAGATAAAAATTCGTGTATTTTGTTGAAAATTGGTCTTTTTTGTCTAAGATATTTATCTTATGGTTTGAAAGTTAAATATTTGGTTAAAAATATTTTTTTAATTTAGTGAAAATTTAATTATTTTACTTTTGGTTAAACATTTATATTTTTTAGATAAAATACATGTATTTTGAGGAAAATTTGTCCTTTTTTTGTCATAAAATTAATCTCTTTGTTTGAAAATTTATATATTTGGATGATAATTTATTTTTCTATTGAAAATTTAACTATTTTATTCAAAAATCTTTTTCTTTTTGCTTAAAAACTTATTTTCCCAACTGCAGATTGTCCTGTCCTAGTTTTTTTTTGAAAAAGTATCATAATTTTCATTAAAAATTCACTTTTCTAACTCAATAATGGATTATTCCTTTTTTTTTACAAAAATTTAACTTTTTTTTAGTAACAATTTAATTACTTTAGTTAAATTTTTGTCTGGAAATTTATTTTTCCGACTGAAATTTTAAATATTCTATTTTTGGTTGGAAAATTTTTATCGATCAATCTCAACAGTCTATTTTCGTCTAAACGTTTCTTTTATTTTTTAGACAAAAAATCCAATTATTCGATCAAAATTTATTTATTTAAAATTAAAATTTAATTTAAGATAAAAGTGGAAAAGCGGAATTTTTTGGAGAATATTGGAAAAAAGGAGAATTTGCGAAAAAGGGAAAAGTAGCGAAATAGAGGAGAGAAAAAAATGAATAAATTAATAATAAAATGGTGAAAAAAATAATAAATAATTAAAAAATATATATAATACATAAATAAACAATCACAAAATAATAAAGTATAAAATAAATAAAACTCTGAAATTTAAAAAAGAAAAATGATCAGCCCCTCGATTAAAATTTATAATAATTGTTATAAAAAATATATAAAATACCAGTTCTGGAGCTCGAGAAGGTTGTCTGGGTCCTGGCCTGTGATTAACTAGGGCCGAACACGCTTTGTCTAAAGCACCGCCAAAGACTTGGTCCCCTTTGAACACTTCTTTTATCATATTCGAGTATTTAGAATGCACAACCAGCATGCTTTCTACAAACTGTGTATGAACCTGTCACAAAAGAAATGGAGAAAAATAGATTTAATAAATAAAATATAACTTTTTAACTAAAAATTACCAATTTTCACAAAATTAATTATATTTTTTCTTTGAATTTTCAAGGTACAAAGACCAAAATTGATAAAAAAAAGGATCAATTTTTAACAAAAATATAGTTTAATTTTTCAACAAAAAATCTTTACTTTAATAAATAAATTAAATTTTCAAAAGATAATTAGATTTTTCGCGAGTTTATTACACATAATATCCCTTTTTATTTTATTGGAATTTAATTTATATTACAGGAAAGATATTTTTAAATATTTTAACACGATAGATTAAATAAATAAATAATTAAATAATGCTAAAAACATAATTAATCATTTCTCGAATTTGCCTCTTAAAAGTAAATGAATTTTAATAAAAATTCAAACACATTTTTATTTTATCTACTAGTACTTAAAAATCAGTGCATATTTAAAAATTTACAAAAATGTAATAGTTAAATATTGAGTTAAAAAAATTATTCTTACCAAAAAAAAATATTTATTCTTTAAAATAATTTTATTTAACCTTTAACCAAATAGTTTTATTTCCAATCAAAAAGATGAATAAATTACTAAAATGATCAATAATTAATTGAAATATTTGAATTTTTAAGTAAAAAAAATATGGATTTTTAAACAAGGTGATCAATTTTCAAACAGGAAAATTAATTTTCTAACAAGAAAGACGATTTTTAAATTAAATATATGAATTTTTAACAAAAAAGTTGAATTTTCAATTAAAGAAG
>JAWWLR010000002.1:69477332-69491443 GCA_035041075.1 Acraspis erinacei
CAAAACATTTTTTAAAAAGATTAGATTTCAAAGAAAAAAAAATCATTTTTAAACCTAAAAAGACGATTTTTTTAAAACAAAATACGTGAATTGTCAACGAAATAGTTGGATTCTCAACCAAAAACATTAATTTTTAACCAAAAAAGATTAAATTTTTAAGAAAAAATACGATTTTTCAACAAAATACAGAAACTTTTAACCAAATAGTTGAATTTTCAACAAATTAAATTAATTCTCAACCAAGTATTTGAATTATCAACCAAAAACATTAATTTTTAATCAAGACGATTAATTTTCTAAGAAAAATACCATTTTTTAACCAAAAACTTGAGTTTTCAACAACAAAAATTAATTTTCTAATAAAAAAGACGAATTTTAAACAAATTGCAGAAATTTTTAAACAAAGTCATTAATTTTCTACCAGAAAATGAGATTTTACAACAAATAAATAAATGTTTAATTAAATATTTGATTTTTCATTTAGGAAGATTAATTTTCTATAAAAAACACCAATTTTCAACAAAGTAGCTACATTCTTTAACAAATACATGAATTCTCAACCAAATACATGATTTTTCAATAAAGAAGATCAATTTTCTAATAAAAAAGACGATTTGGAACAAAATACATGGATTTTCAATCTTGAAAATTAATTTTCTATAAGAAACTGAGACTTTTAATGAAATAGTACATTTTTAACGAAATAATTGGAATTCTCAAGTCAAAAAAAGATTTTTCTAACCAAGAAATAAATACCAAGATAGATTTTCAATAAAATATTTGAATTTTTAACCAAGAAGATTAATATTCTAAGAAAAAAGACGAATTTTCGTCAAAATACAGAAATTTTCAATCAAGAAGATTAATTTTCTACAAAAAAGATAAATTTTCAACAAAGTAGATAAATTCTCAAACAAATGGTTGAATTCAAAACCAAAAACATTAATTTTTTACCAAGAAGATTAAATTCTTTGAGAAGAAAGACGAATTTTTAACAAAATACAGAAATTTTCAACCAAAAAGATTAATTTTCCTCCAGAAAATGAATTTTTTCATCAAAATTAATAAATCTATAATCAAATATTTGAAGTTTTAACTAAGAAGATTAATTTTCTAAGTAAAAATATGAATTTTCCAACAAAATACAGTAATTTTGAATCAAGTAGATTAATTTTTTAATGGAAAAGAAGATCTTTCAACAAAATATATAAATCTTTAACCAAGTACTTAAATTTTCAAGTAAAAAATATTATTTTTTAACCAAGAAGATTAATTTTCTAAAAAAAAGACGAATTTTCAAGAAATTAAATGAATTTTCAATCACATATTTGAATTTTAAGCCAAGAAGATTATGTTTTTTTAATGTTTAATTTATTAATAAAAAAAAAATTTTATAACCAAAAAGATTAATTTTCTAAGAAAAAATAGGAATTTTCAAGAATTAAAATAAATTTTCAACCAAGAAGATTAATTTTCTACCGAAAAATAATATTTTTTAACAAAATAAATGAATTATCAAATAATAAGAAACTGAGATTTTTTAACAAAGCAAATGAATTTTCAATCAAGAAAATTAATTTTCCACCAAGAAAATTAATTTTCCATTATAAACTGTAATTTTTAACAAAATAAATGAATTTTAAACCAAGAAAATTAATTTTTTAAGAGAAAATAAGATTTAAAAAAAAAAATGCACAAATACAGAAAATAAGATTTTTTTAGCAAAATTCACAAATATTTAATTAAAACCATTGAATTTTTAACCGAGAAGATTAATTTTCTACCAAAAAGACCAATTTTCAACAAAGTTGATAAATTCTCATCGAAAAACATGAATTTTTAATCATCAAGATTAACTTTTTCAGAAAATAATACAATTTTTCAACAAAATAAATGAATTTTCAATCAAAAAGATTAATTTTGTACCGAAAAATAATATTTTTCAACAAAATGCACAAATTTTTAACAACAAAATTGAATTTTTAACCGACAAGATTAATTTTCTACAAAAAAAGACTAATTTTCATCAAAGTAGACAAATTCTCAACGAAAAACCTGAATTTTAACCAAGAAGATTTAATCAAGAAGATTAATTTTCTATAAAAAAGACTAAATATCAATTTGGTTGATGTTCTTTTTTTGAAGAAAATTCATCGCTTGTTTTTGAAAATGTATCCATTGGGTACAAATATCATTTTTTTGGTTGTTAAAGATTTTATTATTTTAGCTAACAGTTAATTTCCGGTTTGAAAATTGAATTATTGGGTTAAAATTTAGTTTTTTTTTTCTTTTTGTTAAAGATTAATCATTTTATTTAAAAATTTATTTCAGTGTTTATAAAGTTGAGTATGCAAGAGATTGATAATAAATTGTAATTTTTATTAATAATTAATAAATGACTTAATGAATAAATTAATAAATGAAAAAATGAAATAATAAAAAAATTAATAAATGAATTTGTGAATAAACGAAAAAATGAATAAACGAAAAATGAATTAATGAAAAAGATGAAAAAATGAATAAATTAAAAAAATGATAAAATGAATGATTTTATAAATAAATAAACGAAAAATTGAATTAATGTATAAATTAATAAATGAATAAACGAAAAAATTAATAAATGAAAAATTAATAAAAGAAAAAATGAATAAATTAATAAATGAACAAACGAAAAAATGAATAATCGAAAAAATGAATAAATTACTAAATTAATAAATAACTAAATGAATGAATTAATAAATTAATAAATGACAAAATGAGTGAATTAATAAATGAAAAAATGAATTAATTAATAAATGAATAAACGAAAAAATGAAAAAATTAATAAATGAAAAAATGGATGAATTTATAAATAAAAAACGAAAAATTGAATTAATGAAAAAATGAATAAATGATTTAATGAAATAACGAAGAAATGAATTAATCAAAAAATTAATAAATGAATTTGTGAATAAAACGAAATAATGAAAAAATTAATAAGTTAATAAATGAAAAAATGAATGAATAAATTTAAAAAATGAATGAATGAATTAATAAGTTAATGAATGAATTAATGAAATAATGAAAAAATGAATAATCGAAAAAATGAATAAATGAATAATCGAAAAAATGAATGAATTAATAAATGAATAAATGAATTTATGAAAAAATAAATAAAAGAACAAATTAATGAATTAATAAATGAATTTGTGAATAAACGAAAAAATGAATAAACGAAAAAATGAATTAATAAATAAATTAAGGAAAAAATGAATAAATAAATAAAAAGACTTACATTCTCCCCTTGTAAAGAGCCGATGGCTTTGAGCCCCTCGTTGGTGATGTGTTGAGTGAGTTTTTGAACGAGAGGCGCTAAGCCATTGGGCAGCGGCCTCAGGAGAGGATAAAGGAGTGCCAGATCTCTTCTTCTCTCGTGCTGTATCATCGCATCCACTTCGGCGTGAAGCCACGTCAAATGAGCTGCCACCATTTTTTCTTCGCAACATTGTCTCACCTGCAATGCCCACATTTCAGCATCTCAACAACTCAACATCTCAACATCTCAACATTTTCGAAAATTGTCACGAATTATTTTTTTATACAAAGTTAATCTTCTTGGTTAAAAACTTTAATATTTCATTAAAAATTTATTTATTTTGTTGAAAAGTCGTATTAAAAAAGGAGAGTTAATCTTCTTAGTTAAAAACTCATGTTTTTCGTTGACAAATTATCTACTCTGTTAAAAATTTGTCTTTTTTAGAAAATTAATCTTCTCGGTTAAAAATTCAAATATTTAATGCAACATTTGTCTATTTTGTTAAAAACTCGTATTTTCTTGTAGAAAATATTGATCTTTTCTGTGGAAAATTGGTGTATTTTGTTAAAAATTCGTCTTAATTCTTAGAAAACTAATATTCTTTGTTAAAATTCAAAAATGTTATTAAACATTTATTTACTTTGTAGAAAAATCTCATTTTCTCATAGAAATAGTTAAAAAAATATTTTTTTGACTTGAGAATTCCAACTATTTCCTTAAAAATGTATTATTTTGTTGAAAAATTTTCTTTTCTTGTGGAAAATTAATTTTTTTGGCTTAAAATTCAATTATATGATTTCAAATTCATTTAATTTCTTGAAGATTCGTCTTTTTTCTTAGAAAATTAATCTTCTTGGTTAATCTTTTTTACTTTAAGATTCCATTATTGCTTAAAAATAGATTCACTTTGTTGAAAAATCTTATTTTCTGATAGAAAATTAATCTTTTTGATTGAAAATTTCTGTATTTTGTTGAAAGTTCATCTTTATTTTAGGGAAATTAAACTTCTTGGTTGAAAAATCACACATTTGATTAAACATTTATGTATTTTGTTTAAAGAAATTATTTTTGGTTCGAAAATTAATCCCCTTTGTTGAGAATTTCTGTAGTTTGTCAAAAATTCGTCTTTTTTTCTTAGAAAATTAATCTTTTTGGTGAAAAATTCAAATATTTTAATGAAAATTTATGCATTTTCTTGAAAAATCTTATTTGCTGGTGAAAAATTAATCTTCTAAGTCAAAAAAATCGTTGAGAATTTATCTATTGTGTTGAAAATTTGTCTTTTTTTTCGAAAATTAATCTTCTCGGTTAAAAATTCAATTTTTTTATTAAACATTTGTGCATTTTGTTAAAAATATCTTACTTTCTGGAAGAAAATTAATCTTCTTGGTTGAAAATTCATGTATTTCGTTGAAAATTTATTTACTTTCTTGAAAATTCAACTAGGTGGTTTATAATTCTTGTATTTTGTTAAAAATTCGAATTAAATTTCTAAATAAAATAATGAATCTTTAACAACAACAAAAGAAACGAAAAAGAAAAACGAAATTTTAACCCAATAATTGAATTTTCAAACAAAGGAATTAATTGTTAATTAAAATAATAAATATTTAACCAAAAAATGTAATTTTTAACACAATAGATAATTTTCAACCCAAACGATAAATTTTCTTCAAAAAAAGGACATCTTCAATAAAAATTGATAATTGGTATTTTCTTTTGTAGAAAATTAATCTCCTTAGTTCAAAAATGTATGTGTTTTTTTTTAATTCTTCTTTTTCCTTAGAAAATCTTTTTTTCTTACTGAATCTCAGCGTTTTCTTTAAAAAATATCGTTTTTTATTTGAAAATTCAACTATTTGGTTGAGAATTAATCTAAATTGTTAAAAATTTGTCTTTATTGTAGAAAATTAATCTTCTTGGATGAAAATCCATGTTTTTCGTTGAGAGTTTATCTACTTCTTTGAAAATTTGTCTTTTTTTTAGAAAATTAAACATCTTTGTTGAAAATTTCTGCATTTGGTTTAAAATTCGTCCATTTTCTTAAACAAATAATCTTGTTGGTCAAAATTTAATGTTTTTTTCATTGAAAATTGAAGTATTTTTTTGAAAATTAAACAATTTTGTATGGATTTATAAGAAAATTAGTCTTCTCGGTTAATAATTAATCTTATTTTACTTGAAAATTTAACTATTTTCTTAAAAATAAGTCATCTTTGTCGAAATTTCGTCTTTTTTTGTAGAAATTAATCTTCTTAGTTGAAAATTCAACTATTTGGTATTAAATTCATGTATTTTGTTAAAAATTCGCCTTTTTTATTTGACAACTAATCTTCTAGGATAAAAATTTCGGAATTTCGTTAAAAATTTATCTTTCTTCTTAAAAAATTAATCCTCCTGGTTAAAAATTTTTCTTTTTTTCTTAGAAAATTAATCTTCTTGGTTCAGAATTTCTGTATTATGTTGAAAATTCGTATTTTTTTCTTACAAAATTAATTTTCTTGCTTAGAAGATATTCTTTTTTATTTACCTAAAAATTCAAATATTTTGTTAAGAATTCGTCTTTTTTGTAGAAAATTAATCTTCTTGATTAAAAACTAGAATTTTTTATTAAACATTTATGCATTTTTTGTGTAATCTCATTTTTTGGTAGAAAATTAATCTTCTTGCTGGAAAATTCATTTATTTTGTTGAAAATTCATCTTTTTTCTTACAAAGTTTAATCTTCGTCTTTAAAAAATTACCGTTTTTTAATTGAAAATTCAACTATTGGTTTTAAATTCATGTTTTTGGTTGTGAATTCAATATTTGGTTAAAAATTTATGCATTGTCTGGAAAAATATTTTTTAGGACTAACTTAATTTTCATACCTTAAAATCCAAATATTTGGTTAAAAATTTATGAATTTTGTTGAAAAATCTTATTTGTTGGTAGAAAATTAATTTATTTTGTTCAAAAATTGTCTCCTTTCTCAGAAAATTAATCTTCTTGATTGAGAATTCAACTATTACGTTACGAATTAATCTACTTTGTTAAAAATTGGTGTTTCTTGTAGAAAATTAATCTTCTTGGTTAGAAAATTCAATTTTTTGTTTAAAAATTTATGTATTTTGTTAAAGAAATCTTATTTTTTGGTATAAAATTAATCTTCTTGGTTAAAAATTTATGTTTTTAGTTAATAATTCAACTATTTGGTTGAGAATTTATCTACTTTCTTTCAAATTTGTCTTTTTTGTAGAAAATTAATCTTTCTGGTTACAAATTTCCTTGTTTTCTTGAAAATTCATCTTATTTGTTAGAAAATTAATCTTCTCTGTTGAAACTTCAAATGTTTAGATAAGAATTCATTTATTTTGTTAAAAAATGTCATTTTCTGGTAGAAAATTAACTTTCTTGCTTGAAAATGTCTGTATTTCGTTGAAAAGTTCTCTTTTTTTTAGAAAATTAATCTTCCTGGTTAAAAATTCAATTTTTTAAATTAAATATTTGTGCATTTTGTTAAAAAAAATTTATTTTCTGTTAAAAAATTAATTTTCTTGGTTGAAAATTAATTTATTTCTTTTTAATATTATTTTTCGGTAGAAAATTAATCTTCTCTGTTAAAAATTAATTTATTTTGTTGAAAAATTGTATTTTTTTTTAAAGTTCATCTTCTTGGTTAAAAATTCAATTTTTTATCAAACATTTATGCATTTTGTGAAAAAATATTTTTTTTTTTCAAGAAAATTAATGTTTTTGGTTGAGAATCCAACTATTTGTTTTTAGAATTTAGCTACTTTATTAAAAATTTCTCCTTTTTATAGAAAATTAATCTTATTGGTGGAAAATTCAAATACTTGATTAAACATTTATGAATTTTATTGCAAACTTTTCTTTTGTGGTAGAAACTTTATTTTGCTGGCTTAAAATTCAAATATTTGATTTAATATTTATGCATTTTGTTTTATAATCTTATTTGTTGGTAGAAAATTAATCTTGAAAATTCGTATTTTTCTCAAAAAATTAATCTTTTTGATCGAGAATTCAATTATTTTTTTGAGGATTGATCTACATTGTTAAAAATTTGTCTTTTTTATAGAAAATTAATCTTCCTTGTTAAAAATTAAATTTTTTAAATTAAATATTTGTGCATTTTGTTAAAAAAATCTTATTTCCTGTTAAAAAATTAATTTTCTTGGTTTAAAATTAATTTATTTTGTTAAAAAATATTATTTTTCGGTAGAAAATTAATCTTCTTGGTTGAAAATTAATTTATTTTGTTGAAAAATTGTATTTTTTTCTTAAAATGTTAATCTTCTTGGTTAAAATTCACGTTTTTCGTTGAAAATTAACTACTTTGTTGAAAATCTTTCTTTTTTTTGTAGAAAATTAATCTTCTGGGTTAAAAATTGAATTTTTTTATTAAATATTTGTGCATTTTGTTAAAAAATATTATTTTTTAGTAGAAAATACTGATCTTTTCTGTTGAAAATTTCTTTATTTTGTTGAAAATTCTTCTTATTTCTTAGAAAATTAATCTTCTTGATTAAAAATTCATTTTTTTCGTTAAGAATTTATCTACTTTGTTGAAAATTTGTCCTTTTTTTTAGAAAATTAATCTTCTGGGTTAAAAAGTCAATTTTTTTATTAAACATTTATGCATTTTGTTAAAAAATCTTCTTATTTCTTAGACAATTAATCTTCTTTCTTCAAAATTCGTGTTTTGTCTGAGAATTGTACTATTTCGTTGATTAATTATTAATAAAAATTACAATTATTATTCCTTTTTTTCATAACCAACTTTATCCACAGTGAAAAAAATTTCTAAATAAATTAAAGAATTTTTAACAAAAAAAATGATATTGTAACCCAATAGTTAAATTTTCAAAAACCAACGATGACTTTTCTTCAAAAAAAGAACATCTTCAACAAAATTGATAATTGGAATTTTTGTAGAAAATTAATTTCCTTGGTTCAAAAATGTTTTTTTTTAAACTTCGTATTTCTTTTAGAAAATTAATCTTCTTGGTTGCAAATTTTAATATTTAATTAAACATTTATTCATTTTGTTGACATACATACATTTTCTGGTAGAAAATTAATCTTTTTGGATGAAAATTCATTTATTTTGTTAAAAATTTCAGTTGCTTATCGAAAATTAATTTTCTTGGTTGAAAACTCATGTTTTTTGTTGAAAAATTGTATATTTTGCTTAAAAAGTTAATCTTCTTGGTTAAAAAATCATGTTTTTCGTTCAGAATTTACCTACTTTGTTGAAAGTTTGTCTTTTTTTGTAGAAAATTAATCTTCTTGGTTAAAAATTCAATTTTTTATCAATAATTTATGCATTTTGTTAAAAAATCTTATTTTTTGGTAGAAAATTAATTTTCTTGGTTGAAAATTTATGTATTTTGTGAAGAATGAACCTACTTTGTTAAAAATTTCTGCTTTTTATAGAAAATTAATCTTTTTGGTTAAAATATCAATTATTTAATTAAACATTTCTTCATTTTGTTGAAAAATCTAATTTTCTGGTAGAAAATTAATCTACTTGGCTGAAGATTCCTTTTTTTCTCAGAAAATTAATCTTCGTGATTGATAATTCAACGATTTGGTTCAGAATTTATCTAATTTCTTGAAAATTTGTCTTTTTTTGTACAAAAGAAATCTTTTTGGTTGAAAATTCAAATATTTAATTGCAATTTTTTGCTGCTGGAAAATCTGATTTTCTGGTAGAAAATTAATCTTCCTGGTTAAAAATTCCATTTTTTAAATGAAATATTTGTGCATTTTGTTAAAAAAATCTTATTTTCTGTTAAAAAATAAATTTCTTGGTTTAAAATTAATTTATTTTCTTAAAAAATATTATTTTTCGGGAGAAAATTAATCTTCTTGGTTGAAAATTAATTTATTTTGTTGAAAAATTGTATTTTTTCTTAAAATGATAATCTTCTTGGTTAAAATTCACGTTTTTCGTTGAAAATTTAACTACTTTGTTGAAAATCTGTCTTTTTGTAGAAAATTAATCTTCTTGGTTAAAACTTCAAATGTTTAAATAAAAATTTTTTTTTTTTTGTTAAAAAATCTCATTTTCTGGTAGAAAATTAATTTGCTTGGTTAAAAATGTTTGAATTTCGTTTAAAAATTGTCTTTTTTCTAGAAAATTAATCTTCTTGTTTAAAAATTCAATTTTTTGATCAAATCGTTTTGCATTTTGTTTAAAGACCTTTTTTGTTGGTATAAAATTAATTTTCTTGGTTGAAAATTCAGTTATTTTGTTAAAAAATATTATTTTTCGGTAGAAAATTAATCTTCTCGGTTAAAAATTCACGTTTTTCGATGAAAAGTTATATAATTTGTTGAAAATTTGTCTTTTTTTAAATAAAATTAATCTTCTCGGTTAAAAATTCAATTTTTTGTTCAAAAATGTACGCATTTTGTTAAAAAATATTATTTTTAAGTGGAAAATTTATCTTCTTGGTTGAAAATTAATTTATTTTGTTGAAAATTTGTATTTTTTCTTAGAAAGTTATTCTTCTTGGTTAAAAATTCATGTTTTCAAATAAGAATTTATCTACTTTGTGGAAATTTGCCTCTTTTTTTTGAAAATTGATCACCGCGGTTAGAAAATTCAATTTTTTGTTTAAACATTTATTCATTTTATTAAAGAAATCTTATTTTTTGGTAGAAAATAAATCTTCTTGGTTCAAAATTCATGTTTTTAGTTGATAATTTAACTATTTCATTGAGAATTTATCTACTTTATTGAAAATTTGTCTTTTTTCTTAGAAAATTAATCTTTTTTGACTTAAAAATTCAAATATTTGGTTGAGAATTTATCTACGTTCTTAAAAATTGGTCTTTTTCGTTGAAAATTAATCTCCTTGTTTAAAAATTCAAATATTTAATACGGTATTTATTTATTTTCTTGAAAAATCTCATTTTCTAGTAGAAAATTAACCTTCTTGGTTCAAAATTTCTGTATTTCGTTAAAAATCTGGTCTTTATTCTTAGAAAATGAAGCTTCATGGTTAAAAATTAATATTTTTTTGCTTAAAAATTCAACTATTCAGTTGAAAATTAATGTCCTTAGTCAAAAAAATTTACCTATTTTTGACTTGAAAATTCCACTATTTGGGTGAAAATTAAACAATTTTGTTTAAAGGTATCCTGTTCGATTGTGTAATCAATATTTTTTTTAATTCGTCTTTTTTGTCCAAAATTAATTTTCTTGGTTGAAAATTCATATATTTTGTTGAAAATTCGCCTTTTTCTTTGAAAACTAAACATTCTTCGTTAAAAACTTTTTTTTTCGACTTGAGAATTCAACTGTTTTCTTAAAAATTCGTCAACTTTCTCGAAATTTCGTCTTTTCTTTAGAAAATTAATCTTCCTGGTTGAAAATTCATGCATTTTGTAAAAAAAATTCGTCCTTTTTCTTAAAAAATTAATCTTTTCTTATTTGAAAATTCAACTACTTGTTTGAAAATTCATCAAACATTTTTGTAGAAAATTAATCTTGATTGAAAAGTCATGTTTTTCTATGAAGATTCTTCATTTTAGTTGCAAATTTATCTTCTAGATTTTAAATTTAACTCTTTTGTCGAAAAAATCTTTGTTTTCTCTATAAAAAATTGATTTTTAATCTTAAAAAATTAGCCTATTTATTTAAAAATCCAAAAACTTGGTGAGAAAATTCATCTGTTTTGTCGAAAATTCCTCTTTTGCGGGTTGAAAATTAATTTTCTTGGTATTTTAAACAAAAAATCCGAGCCCTGTATATTAAATAATTAATAATTTCCATTACCTTAGGCACCGAACTTGTGTGAAGAAATTTATGAACTCTCAATTCCTCCTGACTGAATCTCCAGGTGACTCTTTCCATATAACGAGTCACGTCAGATTGCTGTAACAATTCCGAAGCTTCCCTAGAATAAAACTCTCCACTCGCTTCTAAAAAGGGACCTTCGAAAATTTCCTGATACATCTGCAAAAAATTTATATTATTCAATTTTTTTGATCTAAAAAAAAAAAATTAACTCCAAATCATATTAATATTATAATATTAAAAGAAAAAAATTTAATGTAATTGTTTTTAACACAGGAGAATAATTATCTTCTTTAAATTTTCCTTTCGAAATATTCCAAAAAAGAATTTGGAAAACTGTATGACAATTTTTTAATTTTTTAGTTTTAGAGACAATAAAAGTTTTTTTTAAGATTCCAGGAATAATTTTAATTGATTTTTAATTTTAATGAAATTTAAGAGATATTTAGGAGTTTTTAAACGATACAAAAATAATTTGAGATTTACAAAAATTTCAACAAATTTTCAAAACAAAATATAGATTATTGAAAATTTCGAAATAAAATTTTGCAGAATTATAAAAAAAAAAGATCCGAAACGAATCCGGAAGATTCGAGTCAACTTAAAAGATATTTAGAAAATTTGATGAGATTAAAAATATGTTAAAATTTCGAAAGATTTCAGACAATTCAAATAATATATATATATTTTAAATTCCAAGCAACCATTAAACTGACTCAAATTTTTCCTAAAATTTGGTAAAATTCTGTTTAAAAAATTAAATTTCTTACAAATTTTGTAAATACTTTATCGACTTAACTGAAATCTTCAAAAGCATTTTTGGAAATTTCACAGGCACCTAAGAAAATTATATTTTTTTAATATTAAAGCAAAAAATAAATCAATAGTTCGAAATTTTAATAATGTAATAAAAAATTTCCCCTACAAATTATAATTTGCCTAAAAAATTTTTTCTTTCTCGACTTTAAAATCTTTTTTTTTCTTAAAAATTCTGTTCTCTGGTTGGAAAAATTCATCTCTCTAGTTGAAAATATAACTTTTTTGTGTAAAATTCATATTTTCGGGTTAAAAAATGAAACATTTTTAAATAATAATTGTTTTTTTTGGTTAAAAACATGGCAGTTTTTTATTTAAAATAAAAATATGGATTCGAAAGTTGAACTATTTAGTTGAAAATTATTTTTTGTTGTTGAACTTTTGACTTAACATATCTGAAATGGAAATGTAAATATTAAATTTTTAGTTGCAAATATATATTTTTTAGATAAAAAAATATATTTTTTAAATTTAAGATTTGAAATTTTATTTGAAAATTTATCACATTGGTTGAAATTTTTACTTTTTTAACATTTTTGTTCGAAAATTAATTTTTTACGCTGAAGATTTAATACTTAAATTTTCGGAAGATTTTCTGGTGGAAGATTTAACTACTTTGACACAAAAAAAATTATTTTTGTGTCCAAAATTAATCTTTTTCTTATTGAAAATCTAACCATTCCATTTTTAGTTGAAAGTTCATATTTATAATAAAAAAAATGTAACTATTTTATTGTAAATTTATTCTTTTCGCTGAAAATTTAACTAAATTTTTTTTGTGGAAGATTAATTTTTTTAACTGAAAATTTAACCTTTCCATTTTGGTTGAAATTTTATCATTTTTTGTGGAAAATTTAATTTTTTTATTAAAAATTCGTATTTTTTAGTGAAAAATTAATTTTGTTTCGCTCTCGCGTCATGAATTTATATTAAAATTCATATTTTGACTTAAAAATTCATATATTTTATTCAAAATTTAACTATTTCATTTTATTGTTTTTATTTTTCGATTTCGAATCATGTTTTTAGTTGAAAATTTATATTTTTAGTTAAAAATTCATGATTTTAGTTGACAATTCTTTCCTTTTTTTGTTACAAATTTAACTATTTTATTAAAATTTGATTGTTTTTTTGTTTATCTTGTTTTTAATTAAAAATTAATTTTTTTCTCTTATAACATTAATTGTTCAATTTCTGATTGAAAAATTAGCTTTATTAGTTGAAAATATATATTTAATTTCTTGCAAATTATACTTTTTGGTAGAAAATTAATTTTATTGGTTAAATTAAAAACTATTAAAATTAAATATTAAATTAAATAAAAATTAAAATATTAAAATAATAATAAAAATAAAATAATCTATTTTTTTAATGAATTTTATTTTCGTTTTCGTTCAAAAATTGTTATTTTATTTTGATTTGTTTTGTTTTTTTTTGTCAAAAATTAATTTTTTTTAAATAAAAATTCCTATTTTTCATTTGAAAATTATTTTTTTTTAACTGAAAATGTAACTATTCACTTTAATTATCTTTTTTTAACTTTAACTTTTTTAATTTTACTATTTTATTGAAATTTTGTTTTTTCTTGTTCTTAAACATTATTTGTTTTAAATATAATTATTTTGTTAAAAATTCGAATTTTTTAACTGAAAATGAACTATTCACTTTAATTAACTTTTTTAACTTTAACTTTAAATTAAACTATTTTTTTGATCATTTTTCTTTTTTCTCAAAAGTGTAATTATTTTGTTGAAAATACGAATTTTTTACATTAAAATTTAACAAAAAACTTAAATTAACATTCTTACTATAAATTTAACTTTAACTTTTTTAATTTAACTATTTTCTTGAAAACTTATCATTTTTGTTCAAAAACTTAATTTTTTTGTTAAAAATTCGTATTTTTTAATGGAAATTCAACTATGCACTTTAATTAACTTTTTTAAATTAAAATTTAACCATTAACTTTCTTAACTTTAAATTTAACTATTTTCTTGACAATTTATCATTTTTTCTAAAAAAAAGTCATCGTTTTGTTAAAAATTCGTATTTTACAATCGAAAATTTATCTATTCATTTTAATTAAATTTTTTAACTTGAAATTAAACTTTTTACACTTTAATATAAATTTAATTCTTTAACTTTGACTATTTTCTTAAAAATATATCATTTTTGCTCAAAAATATCATTATT
>JAWWLR010000002.1:69491543-69506446 GCA_035041075.1 Acraspis erinacei
TAATTAACTTTTTTAAACTAAAATTTAACGATTCACTTAAATTATCTTTAAATTTAACTTTTTTAATTGAGCTATTTTCTTGAAAATTTATCATTTTTTCTAAAACAATGTCATAGTTTTGTTCAAAATTCGTATTTTTCAATCGAAAATTTAACTATATTCACTTTAATTAACTTTTTACACATTTTACACTTGAATATAAATTTAACTTTTTAAATTTGACTATTTTCTTAAAAAGATGTCATTTTTGCTCAAAAGTGTAATTTTTTTGTTAAAAATTCGTATTTTTTCATGGATATTCAACTATGCACTTTAATTAACTTTTTTAAACTAAAATTTAACAATTCACTTAAATTAACTTTAAATTTAACTTTTTTAATGGAGCTATTTTCTTGAAAATTTATCATTTTTTCTAAAAAAAAATGTCATAGTTTTGTTCTAAATTCGTATTTTACAATCGAAAATGCAACTGTTCACTTTACTGCACTTTTTTTAATTTAACTATTCTCCTGAAAATTCATCACTTTTTCTGAAAAATTTGAATAATTCTTTTTTAAACAACAACAACAACAACAAAAATCGTCTAATTCTTGAATGTAACCAGAGAAAAAGACGTAAAAAACAAAAAAAAATAGTAAATATATTAATATCAATATTTATGTATACTCACATCCAATTCACCCTTCCTTTTGTACTTTTTCACCGTGACAAAGCTCTGAATGACCTCGCAAATGACATCGTTGGTCGTGGGCTGGGCCTCGCCGAGTCGATCGGCATGAATGCCCTCGAGGAGGAACGAGACCAGCTGATTCTTGAGGGGCGCGATCATCCGCTTCTCCCAGATGTCGAGACCCAACTCGCCGATTTCCATCTGCTCCTGGTACTCGGTCACCGTTCCGAGCGCCGTCCCGTAAATGATCTCCGCCTCGGTCAGTCTTTGCTTCTTGATGTGCTGCTGATTGAGGTATAAGTACAGTTGATGGAGGTAATTGATGCCCTGGGAGTACTCCCTCCAGGCGTGATGGTAGGCCTGCAGCAGGCCAATGTCGCCCTGGGCCAGCACCCTCGTCAACAACTGCGACACGTGCTCGTCCAGGAATTGCTTCGTCTCGTTGTAGAGACGATCGGCATGCGGCTCCGGATAAGCCACACACAATGAATACACGTCACTGGACAAAACAACAAAAATAGAACGAGCAAAAAATACAAACAATCGAATGATTTTCACTTTTATTCAACATTTCATTCACGTTTAATCTGCCATCTAAACATTGCGAATTTTTAACAACAAGAAATTTAATTTTTCAGCAAAAATTATAAATTTTCAACAACAAAAAAAGTTAAATTTGAAGTTAAGAAAGTTAATTTAAGTGAATAGTTAAATTTTCGATTGAAAAATAGTAATTTTTTAACAAAATGATTACATTTTTTAGCAAAAATGATAAATTTTCAAGAAAATATTTGAATTTATATTTAAGTGTAAAAAGTTTTAAAAAAAAGTTAATTAAAGTGAATAGTTAAATTTCCAGTTAAAAATACGAATTTTTAAGAAAATAATAAAATTTTGTAGCCAAAATGATAAATATTCAAGAAAATAATTAAATTTTAATTTTAAATTTGAATTTAAAATGTTAAAAAAATTAATGAAAGTGAAACTTAAATTTTAATTTCAAAAATACGAATTTTTAACATAATAATTACATTTTTGAGCAAAAATTACATATTTTAAAGAAAATAGTCAAATTTAAAAAGTTAAATTTATATTTAAGTGTAAAAAGTTTTAAAAAAAGTTAATTAAAGTTAATAGTTAAATTTTCGGTTGAAAAATACGAATTTTTTTTAGAGAATAATCAAATTTTTTAACAAAAATGATAAATATTCAAGAAGATATTTAAATTTAAAAAGTTAAATTTAATGATAAAGTTAAAAAAGTTAATTAAAGTAAACAGTTAAATTTTAATTTAAAAAATACGTTTTTTTTTAGAAAATAATCAAAGTTTTTAGCAAAAATGATACATTTTCCAGAATATAGTTAAATTAAAAAAGTTAAAGTTAAGAAAGTTAATTTAAGTGAATTGTTGAATTTTAATTTAAAAAATGAGTATTTTCAAATTTTAAATGACTTTTTCAAGAAAATAGTTAAATTTACAAAATTAAATTTAGAGTTTAAAAAAGTTAATTAAAGTGAATAGTTAAATTTTAATTTAAAAAGACGATTTTTTTAGAAAATAATCAAATTTTTTAACGAAAATTATACTTTCAAGAAAATAGTTAAATTAAAAAAATTAAAGTTAATTAAAGTGAATAGTTAACTTTTCGATTGAAAAACATGAATTGTTAACAAAATGATTAAATTTTTTTAGCAAAAATGATCAATTTTCAATAAAATAGTTAGATTTAAAAAAGTTAAATTTAAAGATAAAGTTAAAAAAGTTAATTAAAGTTAATAGTTCAATTTTCGGTGGAAAATGCGAATTTTTAACCAAAAAAAAATTAATTTAAAGTTAAGACAGTTAATTTAATTGAACAATTAAATTTTAATTTAAAAAATACGAATTTTTAGAGAAAAATCAAATTTCTTAACAAAAATAATAAATTTTCAAGAAAATATTTAAATTAAAAAAGTTAAATTTAAAGATAAAGTTAAAAAAGTTAATTAAAGCGAATAGTTAAATTTTCCATTGAAAAATACAAATTTTTAACAAAATGATTATATTTTATAGTAAAAATGATCATTTTTCAAAAAAATAGATAAATTAAATCGTTAATTTAAATTTAAGTAAGTTAATTAAACTGAATAGTTAAATTTTCGGTTAAGAAATACGATTTTTTTAGAAAAAATTATCAATTTTCAATAAAATAGTTAAAGTTAAAAAAGTTAATTAAAGTGAATAGTTAAATTTTCGATTGTAAAATACGAATTTTGAACAAAACTATGACATTTTTTTAGAAAAAATGATAAATTTTCAAGAAAATAGTTCAATTAAAAAAGTTAATTTAAAATTAAAAAAGTTAATTAAAGTGAATAGTTAAATTTTAATTTAAAAAATACGAATTTTTTAGAAAATGATTAAATTTTTGAGCAAAAATGATAAATTTTCAAGAAAGTAGATAAATCAAGAAAGTTAAATTTATATTTAAGTGTAAAAGGTTTAATTTCAAGTTAAAAAAGTTAATTAAAGTGAATAGTTAAATTTTCGATTGTAAAATACGAATTTTGAACAAAACTATGAGATTTTTTTAGAAAAAATGATAAACTTCAAAGAAAATAGTTCAATTTAAAAAGTTAAATTTAGAGTTAAGAAAGTTAATTTAAGCGAATTCTTAAATTTTAATTTAAAAATAAGTATTTTTAAATTTTAAAGTTTAAAAAATTTATTTAAAGTGAATAGTTAAATTTCCAATTAAAAAGTACGATTTTTGAACAACAAAAATTAAGTTTTTGAGCAAAAATAATAAATTTTGAAGAAAATAGTTAAATTAAAAACATTCAATTTAAATTTAAAAAATTAAATTTAAAGTTAAGAAAGTTAATTTAAGTGAATAGTTAAATTTTCGATTGAAAATGCGAATTTTTAACAAAATGATCAATTTTCAAGAAAAGAGTTAAATTTAAAAAGATAAATTTAATTTAAGTTAATAGTTAAATTTTAGTTAAAAAAAAAGTATTTTTAAATTTTAAATGAAATTTTCAAGAAAATAGTTAAATTTACAAAGTTAAATTTGCAGTTTAAAAAAGTTAATTAAAGTGAATAGTTGAATTTTAATTTTTAAAAATACGAATTTTTAACATAATAATTACATTTTTGAGAAAAAATGATATATTTGTAAGAAAATAGTCAAATTTAAAGATTTAAATTTATATTTAAGTGTAAAAAGTTAAAAAAGTTAATTAAAGTTAATAGTTAAATTTTCGATTGATAAATACGAATTTTTAACAAAACTATGACATTTTTTTTAGAAAAAATGATAAATTTTCAAGAAAATAGCTCAATTAAAAAAGTTAAATTTAAAGTTAATTTAAGTGAATTGTTAAATTTTAGTTTAAAAAATACGAATTTTCTAGAAAATAATCAAACTATTTAACGAAAATGATAATATTTCAAGAAAATATTGAAATTAAAAAAGTTAAATTTAAAGTTAAAGCAAAAATTTAATTAAAGAGAAAAGTTAAATTTTCGATTGAAAATACGAATTTTTAACAATATAATTAATTTTTTTTTAGCAAAAATGACAAATTTTCAAGAAAATAGTTTGAAATTCAAAGTTAAGAAAGATAATTTGAGTGAATAGTTAAATCTTAATTTAATAAATACGAATTTATAACACAATGATTACATTTTTTAGCAAAAATGATAAATTTTCCAGAAAATAATTAAATTCCAAAAATTAAATTTAAAGTTACAAAAGTTAATTTAAGTTAACAGTTAAATTTTAATTTTTAAAATACGAATTTTTTTATAAAATGATCAAATTTAAAAAAAAACTATAAATTTCCAGGAAAATTGTTAAATTTAAAAAAATTAATTAAAGTGAATAGTTTAATTTTTTGTTTGTTAAAAATTGTATTATTTACTTTAAAATTTAATTATCTTGATAAAAACTATTCTTTTGTTAAAAATTATACTTTTTGGTTGAAAACTCCATTGTTTTTTTTATTTGAAATTTCTTTTTAGCTACAAAATTAAATAATTTGTTCAAAAATTAGTTTTTCTACACTAACGAATTTTAATTTAATTGAAAACTCAAATCTTTCTGTAGAAATTTGATCTTTTTTATTAAACTTTGTATTATTTGGTTCAAATTTTAATTATTTTGTTACAAATTATCCTTTTTGCTTGAAAGTTCAAAAGCTTTTTTTTTTAATTTGTCTTTTTCATTGGAAAATTTAATAACTTCTTTAAATTTTGCCTTTCTGAAATACAAAATTTTAATTTTATTGAAAATTCAAATCTTTCTTTAGAAATTTCATCTTTTTGCTTCAAAATTGTATTATTTGGAGCAAGATTATCCCTTTTCGTTGAAACTGTTTTTTTACTTAAAAAATTTAAAATTTGTTAGAATTTTTCTTTCTTGACGAAGGAATTTTATTTTAATTGACAATTGAAATATTTCTGTAGAAATTTAGGCTGTTTGGTTACAAAGTTTATCAAAAATAAATAAATACAAATAATAATGAATATTATTATTATATTATCATTATAAATCATTCAAGAAATATTTTGAAATCGGTATCATAAAAAAGAATATCTTTGTTGAAATTCTTTGTTTTGTCTTGAATTTATCTTTATAATTAGAAAAAAAATCGCAATTTTAACTCTTTTTTCCCAATTTTAGGGGGAAAGGGGTACAAAAAAGGGGGAAAATACTGTAATCCCTAAAGAATTAAATAATTTAAATTGAAAATAAGAATATATTTTCTTACCTAAATCTATCGTTCCATATGGCTCGAGGGACATGGTCAAGAGTTATAACTTCCTTGACGGTTTTTTGCAAAAGGTCCCAGGTTTCAATAAAATCAACTCTCTTCGGTTTAAGAGACATTCTGATCTTTTAGCACTGCCTACCCGACAGTCTAAACTTAATTTTTATTTAACTACAAGATTCTGATATCCAGGAATAAGTTTTCACCTGGAACAGAGAGCGACAAAAAATATGAAATGTAGAAATTAAAAATTAAAACATTAATTTTTTTAACAAATATTTTACGATTCATTCGATCACATTTTTTTTGATTCAATAGATTCTTTCAAATTGATCTAAATTCTTCTGAATCCATTTCAATTCTAATAATATAAAAAAATAAATATACTATTAATATAAAATTTTATTATTAAGCTAAATTAAATATTAAAAATTGTCAAATAATAACCAAAAGTTGTATTTTTGCAACTACAAATTTTGCAACAAATAAATTACCATTGTTCAATCATTTAATTCTATTGTTTAAATTTAAATAATTATTTTTGAAAACAAAAACTTACTCAAAATTTTAATCCAATATTTTAATTTTTATTCCAAAAATTAATTTTTTAACAAACAAAGACAAATCTACATTTAAAAAGATTAATTATGAACAAAATAGTTTAATTTTAAATCAAACAGATGAATTTTCAATAAAGAAGATTGAATGCTTATCAAAGAAGATACATTTTTAACAAAAACTGGGATAGTTACATTTTCAGTTTAAAAAATTAATGTTCAATAAAAAAAAACTATTTTTTAATCAAAGAAATTAATTTTCAACCGAAATGATTATTTTTCAAGCAAAGAAATTAATTTTTAACTAAAATAATGAATCTTTAACCAAAAAATGAACTAAAACTATGAAATTTTGTCTTTTATTTGTATAAAAATTATATTTCCAGATTAAAATCCACCTATTTGGTTGACCATTCATTATTTGAGTTATAATATCAATTCTGTGCATACAAATTTAAGTACTTTTTTGAAAATTCATTTTTCGTGTGTTTGAAATAAATATTTTTTTAACTTAAAACTTAATTATTCCATGTTTGGTTTAATATTGATCTTTTCCAGTTCAAAATTCAGTTATTTGGGTAAAAATTAGAGTTTTTTTCATCGAAAATTTACTTTTTGTATTAAAAATTTAAGTTTTGGAAATTATTTATTTTTTTTTATAGAAAATTCAAATTTTGTGTTGAAAATTTACCTATTCGGTTAAAAATTCTTTTACTTGTTGAAAATTAATCTTTTTTAGTTAAGAATGCAGTAGAATTGAAATGATTTTAAAAGTATTAAAATATATTAAATTGAATTCAGAAGAATTGAAAGAATCGAAAAAATACCAAAAGAATCAAAAGAATTAAGAAAAATTCAGTCAAGGTCTGCAGAATTAAAATAAATTCAGGAAAATTGAAGTGACTTTAAAAGAATACAATTTTTTTTAATTCAGTTCAACTTCGCAGATTTTCTTTCTAAAAAATTGAAATTGATTCAAAAGGAATTGAATTGGCTCCAAAGGAAGACAAAAAAATGCCCATTAATTTAGAAAAATCAAGGCAATTCGCAGAAATTGATAAAAATCCAGGAAAATTGAAAAGAATCCAGAGGATTCATTAAATCTAAAATATTATTAAGATGAATTGAATAGAATTTGAGAGAATTCAGATTTAAAGAAATAGCCAAAGTTGAGCTTTAAATAAATAAATTGAATTAAAAAAATTCCAAATCATTATTAAAAATTCAGTTGAATTCAATAGAATTGAAATTAATTGAAATAAACTCAACTGGCTTCAAAGGAATAAAAAAAAATGAATTTAGAAAGAGCAAGGTAATTCACAAAAATTCAGAAGGATATTCAAGAATTAACCAAGAATTTAATTAAACTCAGCATAATTAAAACGAATTCAGAAAAATTAAATTAGCTTTAAAAGAATACAAAGAATAAAAAAAATCCAGTTTAATTCCAAAGATTTCCAATTCAATTCAATTTAGTAGAATTGAAATGAATTCAGAAGAATTTGAAAGAATTCAGATGAATCCAAACAATTATTATAAATTCAAATAAAATAAAATCAAGTGACTAAAATTCAGGTGAATTCAATAGAATTTAAATCAATGCAAAATATTTTAATTAAATTAATGCGAAACTAAACAAAGAAATAATTCTTAACTAAAAAAAATGAATCTTTAACAAGTGAATGAATTTTTAACCGAATATTTAAATTTTCAACACAAAATATGAATTTTCTATAAAAAAAAGAAATAATTTCCAAAAAATAGATGAATATTTAACTAAAAAATTAATTTTCGGCAAAAAATAGCACTTAAATTTTAAATACAAAAAGTAAATTTTCGATGCAAAAAAACAACTATTTTTTACCCAAATAACTGAATTTTTAACTGTAGAAGATAAATATTAAACCAAACGCGGAATAATTAAATTTTTAGTTAAAAAAATATTTATTTCCAACAGACGAGAAACTAATTTTCAAAAAAGTAGTCATATTTTTTTGCACAGAATTTCATTTATAATTAAAATAATGAATCTTCAACCAATTAGGTGAATGTTTAACCCAACAATTGAACTTATATCCCAAAAGATCAATTTTATACCAAAAAGAAAAATAATTTTCAACAAAATCAATGATTTTTCAAGGAAATAGTTCAATTTTTCAACACGACGGATAAATTTTCGATTAAAAAAATGGAATAAAAATTCAGGATGATTCGCTCAATTCTAAGTATTAAAAAATATCAATTTAAATTATTTTAGAAGAGTGCAAGTAAATTTATAAAAGCCAGAAAACAAAATTTTAATTTAAAAGAAGTCAAGCGTATTAAAAAATTTAAGTCAAACTCGAAAAATTAGAAAAAATTAGAAAAAATTTAAGAGAATTAAGGTGGAATGAAATAAATCGAAAGAATTAATAAAAATGCAATTAAATGTAGTACAATTAAAATGAATTCAGAAGAATCCAAGGCATTAATATAAAAAAAATCAGTTCAAGGGAATTCTAAAGAATTCAGGGGGATTTATTCAATTTGAAGTATTTAATAAATCCCTCGGAGTTCTTTAGAATTAATTTTTATTGTAATGAATTTAATTTAATTAATTTTCATTCTTTGGATTCCTTTTAATTCTTTCTAAAGTGACAATTTTTTATATTCTTCTCAATTAATTTCAATTGTACTAAATTCCATTTATTTTTTCTAACTATTTCGATTTTGTTTTCAATTCCCTTGAATTCTTCTAAATTTTGACGAATTTTTTCAAGGTTATTTCTCATTTTTCGGGTTTCACTTAAATTTTTAAAATTAATTTTGGTAAATATTTATGATTGTATGAATCCCCCTGAATTCTTTAGAATTTCCTTGAACTGCTTTTTTATATTAATTCCTTGGACTTTTATTAATTTTTCTGGAATTCTGATTTTTCTGGATTCGTCTAAATTCTCTTCAATTCCCATTAATTAAATTTCATTCAGTAGAATTTAAATGATTTTAGAAAAGTTCAAGTGAATTTATAAGAATCGTGAGAATTAAAAACATTCAAGGGTATTCAACAAGATTCAAATGAAACCTGAAAAATTAGAAATAATTTTTAAAACATTTTAAAGAATTTGCCAACATTTCATCAATTTTAAATGAATTGAAAGGAATCCACACAGTTAATAAAAATCCAATTGAATCAAGTGAGTTCAGAAGAATCCAAATAATTTTAAAAAAATGAAAAGGATTCGAAGGAATGCATAGAATGAACACGAAACAAATTTAATTTTCTAGAATGAAATTTAATTAAAAAGAATTGCATAGAATTGAAACGAATCCAAAAAAGCAATATTCTAGAAAAATTAATAAAAGTCCAAGGAATTAATATAAAAAAATCAATTCAAGGAAATTCTAAAGAATTCAGGGGGATTCATAAAATCCTATGTATTTACAAAAATTAATTTAAATTCAGTAGAATTGAAAAAAAATTCAATTTAAGGAAATTCTAAAGAATTCAGGGGGATTTATTCAATCTTAAGTATTAACAAAAATTAATTTGAATTCAGCAGAACTGAAATAATTTTGAAAGAGTTCAAGTGAATTTATAAGAACTCAAGGTACAATTGAAAGTACAATTGAATTGAATTGAGAATACAAAAATTAAAACTTTAGAAAGAATTAAAAGGAATCAAAGGTATGAAAATGAATTAAATTAAATTCAGTACAATAAAAATTAATTCTAAGGAATTCCGGGGATTTATTCAATCCTAAATATTCAAACAAATTAATTTGAATTCAGTAGAATTAATCCAAAGAATTAAACAAATTTGAAAAGAATTCTAAGGAATCCAAAGAATAAATTAAACAAATTTCAGAAAAATGTATAAGAATCTAAGGAATTAATATAAAAAAAGTAATTCCAGGTAATTCTAGAGAATTCAGAGGGATTAATTCAATTCCAAGTATTAAAAAATATTCATTTTTATTCAGTAGAATTTAAATTGTTTTAAAAGAGTTTAAGCGAATTTATAAAAATCCAAAGAATTAAAAAAATGTAAGTTTATTAAAAAAAATTAAAGCCCAACCGAGAAATTAAAAAAAAAATTAATTCTAAAGAATTCGCCAAAATTTAAGAGATTTAAAATGAATTGAAAGGAATAGAAAGAGATAACAAAAATTCAGTTAAATTCAGAAAAATTGAAATTCAGAAGAAACCAAATTAAGAAAATTTCAAAATAACTAAAATTATTAACAATAATTGATTTAGAGGAATTAAAAATATTTCCAAGAAGAAACAAAATCTAAATTAAATTCAATAAAATTAAAAAGAATTCAGAATAATCCAAAGAATTAGTAAAAATTCAGTTCAAGGAAATTCTAAAGAATTCAGGATGATGCACTCAATTCTAAGTATTAAAAAAATATTAATTTAAATTATTTTAGAAGAGTACAAGTAAATTTATAAAGGCCCAAAGAATTAAAAAGATTTAAATTTAAAAAAGCCAAGAGTATTAAAAAAAATTGAAGTCAAACTCGAAAAATTCGACAAAATTTAAGAGAATTAAAGTGGAATGAAAGAAATCGAAATTGTTAATAGAAATTAAATTAAATTTATTACAATTGAAATGATTTCAGAAGAATCTAAAGAATTTAAAAAAAATTGCAATTGAATCAAGTGAGTTCAGAAGAATCCAAATAATTAAAAAAAAATGAAAAGGACTCAAACGAATCCATAGAATGAACACGAAACAAATTTAATTTTCTAGAATGAAATTTAAATAATAAGAATTGCATAGAATTTAGACGAATCCAAAAAAGCAATATTCCAGAAAAATTAATAAAAGTCCAAGGAATTAATATAAAAAAATCAATTCAAGAAAATTCTAAAGAATTTAGGGGGATTCATAAAATCCTAAGTATTTACAAAAATTAATTTAAATTCAGTAGAATTGAAAAAATTCAATTTAAGGGAATTCTAAAGAATTCAGGGGGATTTATTCAATCTGAAGTATTAACAAAAATTAATTTGAATTCAGTAGAACTGAAGTAATTTTAAAAGAGTCCAATTGAATTTATAAGAACCCAAGGAATTAAAAAAATCATCGATATTAAACCAAATTTAAGTGAACCCCGAAAAATGAGAAATAACACTGAAAAAATTCGTAAAACTTTAGAAGAATTCAAGGGAATTGAAAAAAAATCGAAATAGTTACCAAAAATTAATTGAATTTAGTACAATTGAATTGAATTGAGAATACAAAAATTAAAACTTTAGAAATAATTAAAAGGAATCCAAGGTATGAAAATGAATTAAATTAAATTCAGTACAATAAAAATTAATTCTAAAGAATTCCGGGGGATTTATTCAATCCCAAATATTAACAAAAATTAATTTGAATTCAGTAGAATTAAAATGATTTTTATGGAGTCCACGTGAATTTATAAGAATCCAAAGAATTACAAAAATTCAACAGTATTAAATAAAACTCAAATAATATCCCCGAAAAATTAGTTTTGTTTTAATTCTGAAGAATTCGCCACAATTTAAAATAATTCAAGTAAATTTAAATCAATCGAAATAATCAATAAAAATTTAATTTAATCCAGTACAATTGAAATTGTGAAAAATCCAAAGAATTAAACAAATTTGAAAAGAATTCAAAGGAATCCAAAAAATAAATTAAACAAATTTCAGAAAAATTTATAAGAATCCAAGGAATTAATATAAAAAAAGTAATTCCAGGTAATTCTAAAGAATTCCGAGGGATTAATTCAATTCCAAGTATTAACAAAAATTAATTTTTATTCAGTAGATTTGTAAATTATTTTAAAAGAGTTTAAGCGAATTTATAAAAATCCAAAGAATTAAACAAATGCAAGTTTTTTAAAAAAAAAATTAAAGCCCAACCGAGAAATTAAAAAAAAATTTAATTCTAAAGAACTCACCAAAATTTAAGAGATTTAAAATGAATTGAAAGGAATAGAAAGAGTTTTAAAAAAGCCAGTTAATTTCAGCAAAATTGAAATTCAGAAATATCCAAAGAATTAAGAAAATTTCAAAATAACTAAAATTATTAACAAGAATTGACTTTAATTCAATAAAATCGAAATGATTTAGAGGAATTTAACAAATTTCCAAGAAGAAACAATCTCAATTAAATTCACTAGAATTGAAATCAATTCAGAATAGTCCAAAGAATTAGTAAAAATTCAGTTCAAGGAAATTCTAAAGAATTCAGGATGATTCACTCAATTCTAAGTATTAACAAATATTAATTTAAATTATTTTAGAAGAGAGCAAGTAAATTTATAAAAGCTCAAAAAATTTTTAAAAAATTTTAATTTAAAAAAAGCCAAGAGTATTAAAAAAAATTGAAGTCAAACTCGAAAAAATTAGAAAAATTTACGAGAATTAAAGTGGAATGAAAGAAATCGAAAGAGTAAATAAAAATTAAATTAAATTTGGTACAATTGAAGTGAATTCAGAAGAATCTACAGAATTAAAAAACTTTGCAAACAAATAAAAGAAATTCAAAGAATGAACAAGAAATAAATTAAATTCAGTACAATTAAAATAAATTCAGAAGATTTTAGAAGAATTCAAGTGAATTAAATGGAATCCAAAAACGGAATTCGAAAGAAATCAACTGACTTTTAAAGAAATTTAAAAAAAACAATAATAAAAACCAATTAAATTCAGTAGAACTGAAATAAATTCAGAAGAATTGAGAGAATCGCAAAAATTTCAAAAGAATCAAACGAATTAAGAAAAATTCATTTAAATTTGATGAAATTTCATCCAATTCTTTAGAATGTTTTAAAAATTATTTCATTTAAATTCTTTAGAAATTCCTTTATCTGCATTTTTCTCAATTCTTTGCATTCTTTTAAATTATTTTAAATTTTTTCCAATTCCTCGACATTTTTAATCCACGAATTCTTTGAATTCAAGTTTAGGATTGAAAAAACTTGTAATTCAGATCCAACTTTCTCTTTTTTTCCGTGTCTTGGCATTATAATCCATTTTCTTGGGCAAATGGCTTTTCTTTTTTTTTCTCTCTCGCGTCTACTTGAAATCGAGAACGATTTGCGAGCCAGGTCAAGGTCACTATCGATAAAAATGAGAAAAAATATATTCCACCGAAACCATTGAGTGCAGAATTCCCTTTTTCGGAGAGTTTCAACATTTTTTTTTATTTTACGGAATCAACATTCCTGAATTATTTAAGTACTTTAAAAAAGAAATTATTTTAAAGATCGGAAAATTCAATATTAAAAAGATTCAATGGTTCACTATCTATTTTCTTATCAAATGAATAAATGATAAAAAAAGAGCTTAATTTTAATTTATCGATCTGTTTATTCTACGAATTTGAATTACGAAAATAATTTCTCACCTTTTAATAAATATCAATAAAATTTATTTTTTGATTGATTCGAAAAAATAGTTCTTCGCCATTGAGATTAAAAAATTGGAACTCATATCGCGATTTTTTTTCATTTTAGGTAATGAAAAGTAAATTTCAAACTTTTAAATTGAAAATTTTTAAATTAAAAATTAAAAATGGAATACAAGTGTTTAATTACCAATTTATTAATTTGCAGTTAGTTAAATTTTTTTAATTAATTCATAAAGTTTTGTAAAAAAAATTTAAATTTTTTATTACTGAGGCTCGCGAATTGAAATAGTTTAATTTTTAACTTTAAAATCTGTAAATTGTTTCATCTTAAAGAAATTAAAAATTGTCTTGTAAAATAATTATTCTTTTTTTTCGTTAAAATCTGTCAATTGTTTCATTTTGAAGGAATTCAAAATTGTCTTGTAAAGTAAATTAATATTCAATTTTTAATACTCGAACAACATTTTAATTTTTAACGTTAAAATCTGCAAATTGTTTAATTTATAAGAAATTAAAAATTGTCTTGTAAAATCAATTTTTAATAATCAAACAATTCAATTTTTAACGTTAAAATCTGAATTCAAAATTGTTGTGTAAAATCAATTATTATTATTATTTAATTCTTAAATTTAAGATCTTGAAATTGTTTAATTTTGACGAAATTTAAAATTAACTCGTAAGATCAATTTTTAATACGCGAACGACATTTTAATTTTTTACGCTAAAATCTGCAAATTCTTTAATTTTGAAAACATTCAAAATTGTCTTGCAAAATCTATTATTTTTCCATTTTTAAGTAAAATCTTTAACTTGCTTAATCTTAAAGAAATTTAAAATTGTCTTGTAAAATAATTATTCTTTTTTCCGTTAAAATCTGTAAATTAATTAATTTTGAAGAAATTACACATTGTCTTGTAAAATAAATTTTTAATACTTGAACAACAGTTTATATTTTTGTTTAAAAACTGTAAATTGTTTAATTTTGAAGGAATTCAAGATTGTTTTGTGAAATAAATGTTTATTATTTAGTTTTTAAATTTTAAATCTTGAAATTTTTTAATTTTTACGAAATTTAAAGTTTTTAGCGCTAAAATATGTTAATTGTTTTATTTTGAAGAAATTCGATTTCTTTGTAAAATCAAATTTTAATACTGGAAGTCTCGAACAGTTTAATTTTTAACGTTAAAATCTTTCAATTGTTTAATCGTACAGAAACTCAAAATTATCTTGTAAAATATATTATTTTTCCACTTTTAAATTTCAAATCTTTAAATTTTTTAATCTTAAAGGAATTCAAAATTGTCTTGTAAAATCAATTATTATTACATTTTTAATATTCGAACAACAGTTTAATTTAAAATTTTTTAATCTGTAAATTGTTTACTTTTGAAGGAGTTCCAATTTTTCTTCTAAAATTTATTATTTTTCAATTTTTTATGTTAAAATGCTTAAACTGTTTGATTATGAAAAAATTAAAGATTGGCTTGTAAAATCAATTTTTAATACTCGAACAAAACTGTAAATTGTTTAATTTTCAAGAAATTAAAA
>JAWWLR010000002.1:69536786-69550510 GCA_035041075.1 Acraspis erinacei
CGAAGGGAATAAAACCAAATGGATTTTACCGTTAAAAAATCTCTGAGACTTCTGTTGAAATTGGTTTCCTGACGACGTGTGATCGTTCTGGACCATTTATTTTTGGGACATGGCGAGTCATTCCCTGTTGCAAAATGTATGACATTTGCAATTAGTCGACTCAATGGTGCACATTTCACGTCTCTTTTTTAACGAGAAAAATCCTCTTTTTGCCACTTCACGATTTTCGCGTTTTTCCCTGCGACTGTCGAAGCGATAATGTTCTTTTAATTAAATCACTGGGCACATAACCGTCAGAAATCTACTGCCTCGACAACATTAGCGGCCATTTTTTTACACATCGATTAGGATTCCTTATCGATACATCGAAAGTTCCAGATCCAAAACGGCGCCAAGTTTAAGATTAGGGTAGTTTTAGGTCCTGTTATAAAGGATTTTTTATTTAGGGGAACAAAAAATGTATGTAGAAAATTTTCTACTTTTATTTGGCACGACTAAAAAATGCGGAAAAATTAAATTACTGAATCTGTAGAATCCCAGAATTTAAAAAATTCCGGAATAATAAAAAAGCAAAAAATCTTGATTCAGCGAATAAATTAAAATACGAGTTAAAATATATAATTAGTAAAGGGTACTCCATTCATGCAAACTCCTATGAAACCATTATTAAAAATAAAGTTAAATAATGGAATTTCAAATAAATTGAATTAATATTTATTTCATCACTATTAAAATTTAATTTTCAAATTATTATTGTGTCCAATAATTTTATATTAAAAAATAAGAATATTCAACAATAATTTTAGAAAATCTTAACATTGAAAATAAAAAATTTTTATATTTGGAAAATTTTATTATTTGGGAATTTTACAGTGGTGGAAATTTTATTTTTCGGGACTTTTCACTCGCCCCGTTAAAATATGATTTTGAGTGTTAGAAATAATAAAAATATTTTTCAATTGATAAACCTTGATTTTTTTTAAATGTTGCAAAATTTAAAAAATTGTCTTGAAATTCAATTTATTTTACTGTGAACAAAATTCTTTTCTCAAAAAAATTGAACAAATAATCAGTAAAAATTTTCCCAGGAATCTTATGAAAAATTATTTATTATTCTGAAACTTTTCAAATTTCTTAAAAACCATCAAATTTTTTTTCAAAAAGTTCAAAAATATACATTTTTAAATGTTATTTTTAATCTTAGACATTCTTCTTCCAAAATTTTGAAAATCTTTTAAAATAATTAATTTTTTTTTTAATTTTCTCCTTACATTAACTTTTCAAATTAAAAAACTATTTAAAATTTTCCGAGAAATGTTGCCAGTGTCCAGGGTGCAAATTTTCTGGTGTGGATTTTTTTCATAATTTTTTTGTTTATATTTTAAAAAATCTACACTTTATTTAAAATTTTTCAAAACTTTTAAATAGCTTTTATAATGATTCAGATTAAGAATTTTTTTGAAGCTGCAAAATTAAAAAAAAATTGCCTTATAATCTTGTTGTTTATTTTATTTTAATTGAATTTAATTTTCTCTTAAAAATTAATTATTCAAACAAAACAAAATATCAAAAATTTTCCTATGAATTTTGCAAAAAAATTCATCATTTTTAAACTTTTCAAAATGCTCAAATAGCTTCTTTTATTAAATCTGTTCAATTTTTTGATTATTTTTAATTATTCCGAAATTTTTTAATATGTACAATAAGCTTTTTAAATTATCAGCAATTTTATAATTTGAAAATTTATGATTTCGAATATTTTCCAGTGTGCAATTTTTTGGTATGGATATGGTCCTAATTTTTTGTGTAAATATTAAAAAAATCTACAATTCATATCACATTTTTTTTAAATCTTTTCAAATTTTAAACTACTAAATAACTTCTATAATGATTTTAATTAAATTTTTTGTTTTGAAGCTGCTAAATAAAAAAAAATACCTTAAAATCTTGAAGCGTATTTAATTTTAATTGAATTGAGTTTCCTCTTGAAAATTAATTATTCAAACAAAATAAAATATTAAAAATTTTCCTATGAATTTAAAAAAAATTAATCATTTTTAAACCTTTCGAAATCCTTAAAAGAACTATTTTTTTTAAATCTGTTCAATTTTTTAATTATTCCGAAATTTTTAAATATGATTTTCCAGTGTGCAAATTTTTTGGTGTGAAGTTTTTCCTAAATTTTTTGATTAAATCTTTAAAAATCTAAACTTTGTTTCTAATTTTTAAAAATCTTTTCAAATTTTAAATTATCTAAATTTTTTTAACTTCTTAATAGCTTTTATGATTCTCATTACAAATTTTTGTTCAAGCTGCAAAATTAAAAAAAAATCCTTAAAATCTTGTAGGTTTTTTTAAATTGAATCCAATTTTCTCTTAAAATTAATTTTTCAAACAAAAAATAATTATTTTAAATTTTCCTATAAACTTTACCCAAAGAATCTATCATTTTTAAACCTTTCAAATTCCTTAAAAAGTTAAAAACCTTTTTTAAAAACTCTGTTCAATTTTTTAATTATTCCGAAATTTTTAAATATGGGCTTTTTAAATTATCAGCCATTTTATAATTTGAAAAATTTTTCAGTGTGCAAATTTTTTGGTGCGGATTTTTTAATAATTTTTTTTAAATATTAAAAAATCTACATTTTATTTAAAATTTTTAAAAATCCTTTCAAATTTCAAATTATTTTAAACTTCTAAATAGCTTTTATAATGATTCGCATTACTACATTTTTTGCAAGTTGCAAAATTAAAAAAAATGCCTTAAAATCTTGAAGTTCATTTTCTTTTTCTTTTTTATGGAATTTAATTTTATCTTAAAAACAATTAATAAAACAAAAAATATATAAAAAATTTTCCTGTGAAGATGAAAAAAACATTATTATTTTCAAACCTTTCAAAATCCTTAAAAAGGTCCTAAATTTTTTGTTCAAAATCTTAAAAAATCTAAACGTTTTAGAAAATTTTTTTAAATCTTTTGAAATTTGAAATTAATTTTTTAATTTTTTCAAAACTTCTTAATAACTGTTCTAATGGTTCGTATTAAAAAAATGTTTGAAACTACACAATTTAAAAAAATTGTCTTAAACTCTTGAAGTTAATTTTTTTTTTTCATTGAATTTAATTTTTTCTTAACACTAATTTTTTTTTTAAATCATTTAAAATTTTCGTAGGAAGTTGAAACAAAAATTTCTCTTGAATACACTAATTTTTTCTAACATTTTTTAATTCTACAAAATAAAAAAAATTGCTTTAAAATTTGTCTACTTTCTATTTCAAAATTTACGAAAATAAATTTGAAAATGTTGAAATCTTGTTTCCAAATTTTCAAATTTAAAAATAATTCAAAATTTGCTAAGGAATCCTAGAATTTATTTTTTCTTTCTTGAAATGTGTCAAATTTCTTAAAAAGCCTTTTTCTTCGAAATATTTTGAAAAATTTGAAAATGGGTGATCTAATGTCGATAATGCAGATTCCTTTTATACAATGTCCTACTTCATCAACATTCCTCATTTCAACTAAAGAGTTCGCAGGGTCGCCTTAAACAAATTTTTTCGCCGCTTGTGAAGTTTCGGAGGTTTTTGGATTTTTTATTACATCAAGCAGTCAAAATGGTAAGAAATTTTGACAAATGAAAGAGTTATTTTCTCATAATTATTAGTGCTAATAATCAATATAATAGACTTTATTTCTTAGTAAATAATTAAGTTCCAAAGTTTTGAGGTTATGTGAGTGTCAAATGCTCAGATGACAATGCATCTTTCCATCAAAATTGCTGTTTAATCCTGACAAATATACAATTATTAGTGTATTTTGAACTATAATTTTCTTCTAAATCCTTATTATGTGAATTTTTAAAAAGAATTATATTTTGAGTTTTTGAAATTTTCTGGTTTTAAAGTTGAGGTTATGAATTTGCGATTTCACGTTTTTTTTGTAATTTTGCCTTGAATTCGAATGATTCATTTTTGGAATTAGTTTTATTAATTTTTGTGAGTTATAATTTGCAAAAAAAAAACAAGGATTTCGACGATTCCCAACGTTTTTTTTAAATTTCATCAAATTTTCTCGATAAATTCCACAAACATTTCAAAGATTTCGGAATTGCTTAAAAGATTGGAAAAAATGTATAAATAGTTCCAAAAGATTCCACAAAAATTTCAAATCTTTCACAACAATTTCCAATATTCCAAAAAGTTTTCAAATATTTTATAATCATTTTATAGAAATAAGATAATTTTAAAAAATGCAGAAGATTTTAAAAGATTTCGCAAAGCTTCTTAAATATTTCAAACAAATTTCAAAGATTTAAGAAGCTTTGGCTGCTTTCAGAGATTTAAAAAGATTCCACATCAATATTTGAAAATTTAAGAAAGATTTCAAAAGATTCCATAAAAATTTAAGAGATCTAAACAAGATTTCAGAATCATTTCAAAGATTTAAGAAGATTTCAAAAGACTTCACAAAGTTTTTTCAGATTTCTAAGATTTCAAAAAGATTTTTAAAGTTTCTGAAAGATTTCGAAACATTTTCACAAAAATGTCAAATATTTTTAGATATCGAAAATTCAGAATAATTTCATAAATATTTAGATAGTTTTCAAAAAAATTTCTCGAAGATTTCAGACAGTTTTTTAAAGATTTGAGGAGATTTTGGAGATTTTAGAAATTCCAAAATAATTCAGAAAGGTATTAAAAAATTCCAGAAAAAATTTTAAAGTATTAAAAAAGATTTCAAAAGATTCCACAAAAATGTAAAAGGTTTCTAAAATATTTCAAATATTTCAGAATCATTTAAAAAATTAAGGAAGATTTGAAAGATTTAAACATATTTTATAAAGATTCCACAAAAATTTCAAAAAGATTTTAAAGATTTTAAATTTCACAAAGATATTTTTTTAATTTCATAAAAGTCTATAAATGATTTCGAAAGATTTTTTTAAAAAATAAAAAATTTTCAGAATTATTTGAAAAATTTAAGAAGATTTTTAAACGACCAAAAATGTTCCAGATTTCAAAAAGATTTGAAAAGTCTCTGAAATATTTCAAAAAATTTTCATAAAAATTTCAAATATTTTTAGATTTCGAAAATTCAGAATAAATTTATAAATATTTTAAAAGTTTCTCAAAGATTTCAGACAAACTTCAAATATTTGAGAAGATTTTGCAGATTTCAGAGATTCCAAAAGAATTCATAAAAAATTCGGAGAATTAAAAAAAATTCAGAATCATTTGAAAGGTTTAAGATTTTAAAAGATTTCACAAAAGTTTCAAAGATTTCAGAATCAATTCAAAAATTGAAGATTTCAAAGATTTAAACATATTTTTAATAGTTTTAAGATTCTAAACGATTTCCAAAAAATTTAAAAATATTTCACAAAACTGTCTGAAAAACTTATAAAGATTCTACAAAAATTTAAAAAAGATTTTAAAGATTTCATAATCATTTGAAACATTTAAGAATATTTCCAAGATTCCGAAAGATTTCACAAACTTTTATTTTTATTTTATAAAAGTGAACAAACTTAAACAAATTTACCAGATTTTAAAAATTTCGAAAAAAAATTTCAAACATTTCGAAATCATTTTAAAGATTTAAGAAGATTTCAAATATTTTTAGATTTTTAAAGTTCAGAGATTTTATAAATATTTTTAAAGTTTTTACAAAAGTTTCTCAAAGATTTCAGACAATTTTCAAAGATTTTGCACATTTTAGATAATCCAAAATCATTCAGAAAGGTTTTAAAATATTCCAGTAAAAATGTAAAGAATTTGAAAATATTCCATACAAATTTCAGAATAATTTAAAAGATTTAAGAAGATTCGAAAAGATTTAAAAAGAGTTCACAAAAGTTTCAAAGATTTCAGAATCGATTCAAAAATTGAAGAAGATTTCAAATGTTTATACATATTTTTAATATTTTTAAGATTCGAAACGATTTCCAAAAAACTGAAAAATATTTGACAAAAGTTTCTGAAAAACTGATAAAGATAAAAAAAAAAGATTTTAAAGATTTCATACTTTCTTTAATTACATAAAAGTCTATCAAAGATTTCGAAAGATTCTGAAAAAAATTACAAATTTTCAGAATTAGTTGAAAAATTTAAGAAGATTTTCAACGTAAAAAAATTTCCCAGATTTCAAAAATCTTTTTAAAGTTTCTAAAGTATTTCAAAACATTTTCACAAAAATTTCAAATATTTAATCATATTTCCAAGATTTTTAAGATTCTACAAGATTTCACAAAGATTTATCCGAAAATTGCCGGAATCATTTCAAATTTTTTAAAGTTTTCACAAAGTTTCTCAAGAACTTCAGACAAATTTCAAAGATTTGAGAAGATTTTGCAGATTTCAGAGATTCCAAAATAATTCAGAAAGGTTTTAAAAGGTTCCATAAAAAGTTTAAAGTATTAAAAAAGATTTCAAAAGATTCCATAAAAATTTCAAAGAATTCAAAAATATTTCAGAGGCATTTAAAAGATTTAAGAAGATTCCAAAAGATTGCACAAAAGTTTCAAAGATTTCAGAATCAATTCAAAAATTGAAGAAGATTTCAAAGATTTAAACCATTTTTCGAGATTTTTAAAATTCTAAACCATTTCCAAAAAATTTAAAAAGATTTCACAGAAGTTTTTGAAAAAACTTATAAAGATTCGACAAAAATTTCAAAAAGATTTTAAAGATTTCATAATCATTTCAAAGATTTAAAAAGGTTTTAGAAAATTTCCAAGATTTCAAAAGGTTTGACAAAGTTATTTTTTTAATTTCATAAAAGTCTCAAAGATTTGGAAAGATTCTAACAAAAAATCCAAATTTTCAGAATTATTTGAAAAATTTAAGATGATTTTAAAGCGTCAAAAAATTTCCTAGGTTTCAAAGATTTCAGAACCAATTCAAAAATTGAAGACCATTTGAAAGATTTAAACATATTTTTAAGATTCCAAACGATTTCCAAAAAATTTAAAAATATTTCACAAAAGTTTCTGAAAAACTTATAAAGATTCCACAAAATTGAATTATTTTTTTAATTTCATAAGAGTCTCAAAGATTTGGATAGATTCTTTTAAAAAATTCAAAATTTTCAGAATTATTGATAACTTTAAGAAGATTTTCAAACGTAAAAAATGTCAAAGATTTCAGAAGTCCATGAAAGATTTCAAAAACATTTCCAAAGTTTTGAAGATTCTCAAAGATTTCAGACAAATTTCAAAGCTTTGAATAGATTTCGCAGATTTCAGAGATTTCAAAATAATTCAGAAAGGTTTTTAAATATTCCAGTAAAAATGTTAAGGATTTGAAAATATTCCATTCAAATTTAAGAGATTTCAAAAAAAGTTCAGAGACATTAAAAATATTTAAGAAGATTCCAAAATATTTCACATAAGTTTCAAATATTTCAGAATCAATTCAAAAATTGAAGAAAATTTCAAAGATTTAAACATATTTTTAAGATTCTAAACGATTTCCAAAAAATTTTAAAATATCTCACAAAAGTGTCTGATTTTTTTTAAAGATTTCATAATCATTTCAAAGACTTAATATTTCCAAGATTTCGAAAGATTCCACAAAAAATTCCGAGTTTTCAAGGATTTCAGAATTATTAAAAAAGTTTCAGAAGATTTTTAAACATAAAAAAATTTCCCAGTTTTTAAACATTTCGAAGATTCTAAAAGATTTCAAATCAATGATTTAAGAAGATTTCAAATATTTTTAGATTTCGACAATTCAGAATAACTTTATAAATATTTTAAAGGTTTTCACAAAAGTTTCTCAAATATTTCCTACACATTTTAAAGATTTGAGAAGATTTCAGAATATTTCAGAAAGGTATTAAAAAATTCAAAAAAATGTTTAAACAATTAAAAAAATTTTTAATTCAAACAAATTTCAGAATCATTTATAAGATTTTAAAAGATTTCACTAAAGTTTCAAAGATTTCAGAATCAATTCAAAAATTGAAAAAGATTTCAAAGATTTAAACATATTTTCAAGGTTTTTAAGACTTTTAACGATTTCAAAAAAAAAATAAAAAATATTTCACAAAACTTTTTGAAAAATTTATAAAGATACCACAAAATTTTCAAAAGATTTTAAAAATTTGATAATTATTTCAAAGAAAGAATATTAAAAAGAAATCCAAGATTCCAAATGATTTCACAAAGTTATTTTTTTTAATTTCCTAAAAGTCTCAAAGATATTGAAAGATTCTAAAAAAAAATCCAAATTTTCAGAATTATTTGAAAATTTTCAGAATTTTTTCAAATGTCAAAAAATTTCCCAGATTTTACAGATTAAAAAATTTTCAATAAGATTTTTCAAGTTCCTGATAGATTTCAAAATATTTTCACAAAAATTTTAAAGATTTAATCATATTTCCAAGATTTTGAAGATTTTCAAAGATTTCAGAAAAATTTCAAAGTTTTGAAAAGATTTTGCAGATTTCAGAGATTCCAAAATAATTCAGAAAGATATTAAAAAATTCCAGTAAAAATTTAAAGAATTTGAAAATATTCCATAAAAATTTCAGAGGTTTCAAAAAAATTTCAGAATCATTTAAAAAATTTAAGAAGATTTCAAAAGGTTTCTAAAAGATTTCACAACGTTTTTTTTTTAAATTTCATAAAATTTTGAAAGATTTCGAAAGATTCCACAAAAATGGTCAAGTTTTCAAAGATTTCAGAATTATTTAAAAACTTTAAGAAGATTTTCAAACATCAAAAAAGTTCCCAGATTTTGCAGATTTAAAGATTTCAAAACATTTTGACAAAAATTTCAATGATTTATGAAGATTTCAAATATTTTTAGACTTCGACATTTCAGAGATTTTATAAATATTTTTAAAGTTTTCACAAAAGTTTCTCAAAGATTTCAGGCAAATTTCAAAGATTTGAGAAGATTTTTCAAATTTCAGAGATTCCAAAATAATTCAGAAAGATTTAAAAAAATTCTAGAAAAAGAATTAAAGAATTAAACAAAATTTCCAAAGATTCCACAAAAATGTAAAAGGTTTCTAAAATATTCCAAATACTTCAGAATCATTTAAAGTATTAAGGAAGATTTGAAAGATTTTAACATATTTTCAACATTTTTAAGACTATAAACGATTTTTAAAGAATTTAAAGATTTCACAAAACTTTCTGAAAAACTTATAAAGATTCCACAAAAATTTCAAAATATTTTAATGATTTCATAATCATTTCAAAAATTTAAGAATATTTTTTAAAAATTTCCAATATTTCGAAAAGATTTTTAAAGTTTCTGAAAGATTTCGAAACATTTTCACAAAAATTGCAAATATTTTTATATTTCGAAAATTCAAAATGATTTCATAAATATTTAAATAGTTTTCACGAAGTTTTTCAAGGACTTCAGAAAAATTTCAAAGATTTGAGAAGATTTTACAAATTTCAGAGATTCCAAAATAATTCAGAAAGGTTTTAAAAGATTTCAGAAAAAAAATTTAAAGAATTAAATACAATTTCAAAAGATTCCATAGAAATTTCAGAGAATTCAAAAAACTGTCCGAATCATTTAAAATATTTCACAAAAGTTTCATAGATTTCAAAATCATTTCAAAGATTTAAGAATATTTCCAATATTCCGAAAGATTTCACAAACTTTTTGATTAATTTTATAAAAGTGATCAAACTTAAACAAATCTCCCAGATATTAAAGTCTTCGAAGATTCTGAAAGATTTCAAAACATTTTCACAAAATTTTCGGAATTATTTCAAACATTTACAAAAATTTCAATGATTTAAGAAGATTTCAAATATTATTAGATTTCGAAAATTCAGAATGATTTTATAAATATTTTTAAACTTTTTACAAAAGTTCCTCAAAGATTTCAGACAAATTTTGAAAATTTTGCAGAATTTAGAGATTCCAAATAATTCAGAAAGGTTTTAAAATATTCCAGTAAAAATTTAAAGAATTTGAAAATATTCCATACAAATTTCAGAATCATTTACAACATTTAAGAAGATTCGAAATGATTTTAAAAGATTTCACCAAAGTTTCAAAGATTTTAGATCCAATTCAAAAATTGAAGAAGATTTCAAAGATTTAAACATATTTTTGATATTTTAAGATTCTAAACGATTTCTAAAATTTCAAAGATTTAAGATTATTTCCAAGATTTTGAAGATTCTACAAGATTTCACAAAGATTTATGCGGAAATTGCCGGAATCATTTCAAAGATTTACAAACATTTCAATGATTTAAGAAAATTTCCAATATTTTTAAATTTTGAAATTTCAGAGATTATGTAAAAATTTAAAAAGTTTTCACAAATGTTTCTCAAAGATTTCAGACAAATTTCAAAGATTTTGCAGATTTCAGAAATTCCAAAATAATTCAGAAAGGTTTAAAAAGATTCCAGAGAAGTTTAAGGAATTAAAAAAAATTGCAGAAAAATTTTAGAATCATTTAAAAGATTTAAGAATATTTCAACATATTTCACAAAAGTTTTAAGGATTTAAGAATATTTCCAAGATTCCGAAAGATTTCACCATTTTTTTTATATTTTATAAAAGTGCCTCAAAGATTTCGAAAGATTCCACAAAAATATCCCAGTTTTTAAGGATTTCAGAATTATTCAAATAGTGTGATTCTAAAAGATTTTAAAAGTTTCTGAAAGATTTCAAAACATTTTCACAAAAATTTCAAATATTTTTAGATTTCAAAAATTCAGAATAATTTTATAAATATTTAGATAGTTTTCACAAAGTTTCTCAAAGATTTCAGGTAAATATCAAAGATTTGAGAAGATTTTGCAGATTTCAGAGAATTCAAAAAAAAATGTAGAATCATTTAAAAGATTTCACAAAAGTTTGAAAGATTTCAGAATCGATTCAAAAATTTAAGAAGATTTCAAAGATTTAGACATATTTTTAATATTTTTAAGATTCTAAACGATTGCCAAAAAATTTAAAAAGATTTCACAAAAGTTTCTGAAAAACTTATAAAGATTCCACAAAAATTTCGGAATCATTTGAAAGATTTAATATTTTTAGATTTCGAAAATTGAGAATGATTTTATAAATATTTTTAAAGTTTTTACAAAAGTTTCTCAAAGATTTCAGGCAAATTTCAAAGATTTTGTAGATTTTAGATAATCCAAAATAATTCAGAAAGGTTTTAAAATATTCCAGTAAAAATTTAAAGAATTTGAAAATATTCGATAAAAATTTCAGAATCATTTACAAGATTTAAGAAGATTCGAAAAGATTTAAAAAAATTTTCAAAGATTTTAGATTCAATTCAAAAATTGAGGAAGATTTCAAAGATTTAAACATATTTTTAATATTTTTAAGATTCTAAACGATTTCCAACAAATTTAAAAAGATTTCACAAAAGTTTCTGAAAAACTTATAAAGATAAAGAAAAAAGATTTCAAAAAGGTTTTAGATTTCATGATCATTTCAAAGATTTAAGAAAATTTCAAAAGGTTTCCAAAAGATTTCACAACGAGTTTTTTTTTAATTTCATAAAAGTCTCTCAAAGATTTCGAAAGATTCCACAAAAATTTTCAAGTCTTCAAAGATTTTGGAATTATTAAAAAAATGTAACAAGATTTTCCAACGTCAAAAAAGTTCCCAGATTTTGCAGATTTAAAGATTTCAAAACATTTTGACAAAAATTTCAATGCATATATTTGAATATATTTTATTAAAGTTTTCACAAAAGTTTCTCAAAGATTTCAGGCAAATTAAAATTTTTTTTCAGGTTTTAGAGATTCCAAAATAATTCAAAAAGGTTTTAAAATATTCCAGTAAAAATTTAAAGAATTTGAAAATATTCGATAAAAATTTCAGAATCTTTTACAAGATTTAAGAAGATTCGAAAAGATTTTAAAAGATTTCACAAAAGTTTTTGAAAAAACGTATAAAGATAAAAAAAAGATTTCAAACAGGTTTTAGATTTCATGATTATTTCAAAGATTTAAGAAGATTTCACAAAGTTTTTTTTTAATTTCATAAAAGTCTCTTTCAATGATTTCGAAAGATTCCATAAAAATTTCCAAGTTTTCAAAGATTTTGGAATTATTAAAAAAATGTAACAAGATTTTCAAACATCAAAAAATTTCGCAGATTTCAAAGACTTCAAAAAGATTTTTAAAGTTTCTGAAAGATTCCAAACCATTTTCTCAATAATTTCAATTATTTAAGCATATTTCCAAGATTTTGAAGATTCTACAAGATTTCACAAAGATTTATCCGGAAATTACCGGAATCATTTCAAAAATTTGCAAAAATTTCAATGATTTAAGAAGATTTCAAATATTTTTAAAATTCGAAAATTCAGAATAATTTCATAAATATTTAAATAGTTATTACAAAGTTTCTCAAGAGCTTTAGAAAAGTTTCAAAGATTTGAGAAGATTTTGCAGATTTCAGAGATTCCAAAATAATTCAGAAAGGTTTTAAAAGGTTCAAAAAAAAGCTTAAAGTATTAAAAAAGATTTCAAAAGATTCCATAAAAATTTCGGAGAATTTAAAAATATTTCAGAGGCATTTAAAAGATTTAAGAAAATTCCAAAAGATTTCACAAAAGTTTCAAAGATTACAGAATCAATTCAAAATATTTTAAAGATTTAAATATATTTTTAAAATTCTAAACAATTTCCAAGAAATTTAAAAAGATTTCACAAAAGTTTCTGAAAAACTTGGAAAGATTTCATAATCATTTCTAAGATTTAAGAATATTTCCAAGATTCCAAAACTTTTCAGAATAATTTTAAAGACATCAAAAAATTTTCAGAGTTTTTTAGATTTCAAAAATTCTTTTTTGTTTGTAAATGAAACTATTGGGTGAATAATTCACCTATATTGTTTAAAATGCAATATTTTTCCCTGCAAAGTTAGGATTTCGAAGAGTTTTAAATTAAATTTAATATAGTAGCTACATACATTTTCTCTAAATATGCAACGAATTTGAATAATAATAAGATACAATAAAAAATTTAAAGTGTAACTAACTTTTCCTTAATTAATTTTTTTTGTTACAATGTTTTTTCTTGAGTTTTAGTTTAAAATTAATCGTCTTGCTTGAAAATTCAATTATTCTATTTAAACATTTCTGGAAACTAAAAATTACGTACATTAAGGAGGGGGTGGAAATATTTTGTGACGGTTTGTTATGTACGGCCCCTGAAATGGAAAAATGTTTAGAATAGACTTTAATTTAAAAAATTCAGGGTGACCGTTTTAATCGAAGAAAAAAATTCCCGATATTTTCCCGGTTCGCAAACATTTTTCCCGGTCAATACAATTTTAAAAATCGAACTCTATACTAAACATTTTTCCATTTAAAGTAATAAAAAGGAAACAACAAATTAAACAGTTCAAAGTGCAACTGTTAATTTAAAAAAAAATTAAATTGAGGTTTAAAGTTTTTCAGTGCAAAAATCTTTTATTCAAATTCTCCATAATTTACGCATTCAAATTATACAGTTCAAAAATTTAGATTAATTTCCAAAAATATAAATCCACGGTTACATTTTTTAAAGAAAATTTGTTTCAACTTAAAAATTCTAAATTAGAAGTGAAATTATTGGCATTTTAAATAGTTTAAGCATCCTTGAAAAGCTTGAAAATTTTATTTCAAAATCTCGAGAAATCTACAAGTTATTTTGAATTTTGTTCAAATTAAAAATTATTTCAGAACTTCTAAATAAGTTTTAAAATTAATTGAATTTATCCTAAAACTTCTAGATAAT
>JAWWLR010000002.1:69553225-69565322 GCA_035041075.1 Acraspis erinacei
GTCTGCAAGACTGCACTTTAAAATTCTTTAAATTAAAAATATAAGCTCAAAAATAAAGATCTAAAATTAAGAAATTTTAAAGTAAAAGATTTTTGAATGAGCAGATTTGTATTTATTCGGAAATGACCGGGAATTTTTCTCTTTGATTAAAACGGCCATCCTGAATTTGCTTAATTCGAAAAAAAAAAAAACAGCAAGAAAAAAACCGGGATTTTTCCAGAGTATCCTCACCTACAATGGAGGTGCAATGATAGCAATGAAGGGTAAGAATTGCGTGGCAATAGCCGCGGATCGCCGATTTGGAATTCAGCTGCAGACCTTGGCGACCGACATGCAAAAGATCTACGAAATGGGACCCCACATGTTTGTCGGTCTTCCCGGCCTCGTCACCGACAGTCAAACCGTCATGGAAAGACTCCGCTTCCGACTGAATCTCTACGAGCTGAAGGAGAACCGTCGCGTCCATCCGAAGACATTTGCCGCGATGGTCTCGAATCTCCTCTACGAGAGGCGATTTGGCCCCTATTTTGTCGAGCCGATGATCGCTGGACTGGATCCGGTCACCTTTGAGCCCTACGTCTGCAATATGGATCTGATTGGCTGTCTGAACGAGCCCAATGACTTTGTCGTTGGTGGCGGCTGTTCAGAGCAACTCTACGGCATGTGCGAAGCACTTTACGAGCCGGATTTGGAGGCAGACGATCTCTTTGAAACCATCAGTCAGGCGCTGGTCAATGCCTGTGATCGGGACGCCGCTTCCGGTTGGGGCGCAGTCGTCCATGTTATGTGAGGATTTTATCATTTTTATTTTTTATTATTTATGTTTTCGTTTATTGGATACAGTTTCTTGGTTTTTTAATAAAAAGAAATAGAATCGGGTTAAAAGGAATTTATTTTTCAGTCAAGTTTAAGAGTTTTTGATTGAAATTGTGCATTTTTTTTTACTGGAATTGTTTGAATTTTTAAATAAAAAGTATCGATTTTCAACCAGATTGTTGAAGTTTCAACTAATAAAGGTAAGATTTCAAACAAAAAGTGAATAGTTAAAAAAATTAATTTTCAACTGAAAAATAAAGAGTTAAAGTTAAATTAAAAACAACATTTTTTTAAACTAAAAAATAAGAGTTTTTGAACAAATCAGTTAAACCAACTATTTTTCCAACTAGATAGGTGATTTTTAAACCAAATATTTTAATGTTTAACCAAAAATAGAATAGGTAATTTCTTGATAACAATTTTCAGCAAAATAGTTAAATGTTCAACTAATATTAGTTTTCAAACAAAAATTGAATAGTTAATAAAATTGACTTTGAACTAAAGAATACGATTTTTTTAACAAGCTAGTTAAACCAACTAGTTTTCCAACTAAATAGGTGATTTTTAAACCAAATATTTTCATTTTTATCCAAAAATAGAATAGTTATTTTTTTCTATATTTATTTTTTAACGTTTTCAGCTAAATAGTTAAATTTTTAATTAATAAAGGTAAGTTTTAAAACAAAAATGTAATAGTTAAAAAAATAAATTTTGAACTAAAAAATAAAGAGTTTTCAAACAAAAATTTAATAGTTAAAAAATTAATTTGCAAGTAAAAAATAAAGAGTTTTCAAACAAATATTTAATACTTAAAGTTGCATTAAAAAATTTTTTTTAATAAATAATAAGAGTTTTTAACAAATCAGTTAAAACAACTTTCGATTTTTGAACTAAAATAGAATAGTTAATTTTTTTGTAAAAAATTTCAGCTAAATATTTAAGTTTTCAACTAATAAAGCTAAGTTTTCAAACAAAAATTTAATAGTTAAAAAAATTAATTTTCAACTAAAAAATAAAGAGTTTTCAAACAAAAATTTAATAGTTAAAGAAATTAATTTTCATCTAAAAAATAGAGTTTTCAAACAAAAATTTAATAATAAAAAAACGAATTTTCAACTAAAAAAAAGAGTTTTCAAAAAAAAATTTAATAGTTAAAGTTGCATTTTAAAAAAATGATTTTTTAACTAAAAAATAAGAGTTTTCAAACAAAAATGTAATAGTTAAAAAAATGAATTTTCAACTAAAAAATAAAGAGTTTTCAAACCAAAATTTAATAGTTAAAAAATGAATTTTCAACTAAAAAATAAAGAGTTTTCAAACAAAAATTTAATATTTAAAAAATGAATTTTCAACTAAAAAATAAAGAGTTTTCAAACAAAAATTTAATAATAAAAAATTAATTTTCAAATCAGAAATAAAGAGTTTTCAAACAAAAATTTAATAATAAAAAATTAATTTTCAAATCAGAAATAATGAGTTTTCAAAAAAAAATTGAAAAGTTCATAAACAATTAATTTTAAACTAAAAAATAAAGAGTTTTCAAACAAAAATTTAATACTTAAAACAATTAATTTTTAACTAAAAAATAAAGTTTTCAAACAAAAATTGAAAAGTTCAAAAATAACTAATTTTCAACCAAAAAATAAAGAGTTGTCAAACAAATATTTAATAGTTAAAATTACATTTAAAAAAATGTATATTTTAACTAGAAAATAAGAGTTTTTAACAAATAAGTTAAAACAACTTTCGATTTTTGAACTAAAATAGAATAGTTAATTTTTTTGTAAAAATTTTCAGCTAAATAGTTAAATTTTCAACTAATAAAGCTAAGTTTCCAACCAAAAATTTAATAGTTGAAAAAATGAATTTTCAACTAAAAAATAAAGAGTTTTCAAACAAAAATTTAATAGTTAAAAAAATTAATTTTCAACTCAGAAATAAAGAGTTTTCAAACAAAAATTGAAACGTTCAAAAATAATTCATTTTCAACTAAAAAATAAAGAGTTTTCACTCTTTTTTGAGAATTATGTATTTTGTTAAAAAATTCTCTCTTTTTGTAGAAAATTATTTTTTTATTTTAACTATTTGGTTGAGAATTAAAATATTTTATTAAAAAATTGTCTTTTTTGGTAGAAAATTTTTTTTATTAAAAATTTAACTGTTTTATTGCGAATTCATGTATTTTTAATTTAAAAATCGTCTTTTTTCGTAGATTTTTTTTTTGAAAATTCAACTATTTAGTTCAGAATTCATGTATTTGGTTGAAAACCCGTCTTTTTTGTAAAAATTATTTTTGTTTAAGATTCAAATATTTATTTAAGAATTCATGTATTTTATTGAAAGATTGTCTTTTTTAGTAGAAGATTATTTTTTTGAGAACATTAATTTTTGTTTAGTTGAAAATTCAACTATTTGTTTTGTTTTGAATTGATGTTTTTTGTTGAGAAATTATCTTTTTTTGGTAGAAAGTTAATTTTTTTAAATTTTAAATTCACCTATTTGGATGAAAAATTCATCTCCTGTATAAAGTGCAATATTTTTACTTCAAAAGTTGGGAAATTGAATCGGTTTAAAATTATTTTAAGACAGTACCTACATTAATTTGACATAAAGATCAATTAAAAACTTATTTGAATATAATTTTCCAAAGCTTTTTAAATTAAATATATCAATTGAATATCTAGAAACTAAAAAAAACTATTTTTTTTATAATAAACTTGTGAATTGTATTAATAATTAAATTATATTATAATATTATTTATTTTTTATTATTATTTAATACTATAATATTTTAAATGTATATATTTTTTTAAAATTTTTAACTGTATGAATATTTTATTTACTATTCTGTTTTTTTTGTTGCAGAGAAAAGGACAAAGTTACAACTAGAATGGTGAAGACTCGAATGGATTAAGGATTTTTTTTATTTCCAATTACTTTAATTACGTCTTATATTTTGAAAAATAAAAATGTTCCACTCGATTCTTTATTGTTTTTATTTTTTTTTAAATCAAATAAATATTTTTTAATTGATTAAAAATTGACTTTCTAGTATATATTTTTGCAAATTGGTCCACTTGGCGAATTGCATTTTAAAAAATTAATATTTTCGGTTAAAAAATCTTTTCTTCTTCTGGTTAAAAATGCCACTTTTTTATGGAAAATTCAAAATTTTAAATTTAAATTGAACTATTTGATAGAAAATTAACTTTTTTTGTAAAATTTATCTTTTTGTTTAAAAATTTGACTATTAGTTAAAAAATATTTTTTTGTTTAATTCAACTGATTGAAAATTAACATTTTTTTATTTTTTTAGCCCTATTCTCTTTTCAAAATTCAACTTTTTTTTAACATTTACGTATTTTGTTGATAAATAATTATTGTTTCGTGGAAAATTTAATTTATTGTTTAAGATTCGTTCTTTTTTGTTAATTGTAAAATTTTTTGAATCCTGGAAAAAAATTGTAATTTTTTTCAACTGATTTTTTTCGAATTTTAATCGTTTTTTTTAAATATTAGCCATTTAGTTAAGAACGGATTTTTTTAGGTTCAAAATTTCACTATTTTGATAAAAGTCATCTTTTTCGGTAGAAAATTGAACCATTTTTGGCATAAAAAAATTTTTCTTCACTTTAACTGGTTGAAAATCGAACTATTTTTTGCTGAATTTGGATATTTTTTGTTGGAAAATTAACTTTTTGGGTGAGAATGAATTTTTTTAGTTTGAAAATTCAACTGTTTTTTTTAAATTGAATTTTAATCTTTTTTAAATAGATTAAATTAATTATTTATTAATTTAATTTTTATTAATTAATTAATATAAGTTTTTATTGATTAATTTAATTAAATTAATTTAATCTTTTTTTATTTGAAGATTAGCAATGTACTTAAGAATTCATTTTTTTACTTTGAAAAATAAACTATTTTTTTTACTGAATTGTAATCTTCTTTGTGGAAAATTAGGCATTTGGTTAGGAATGCTTTTCTTTTAGGCTGAAAATTAAATTTTTTGATGAAAAAAATATTTGTTTTGTTTAATTCGTCTGTTGGAAAATTTAGCCGTTTAGTTAAGAATTATTTTTTAATTAATTTTAGATGTTAATTTTTTTTAGTTCGAAAATTCAATTGTTTCGATGAAGTCGTATTTTTTTCCCTAGAATTCAACTGTTTTTTGCTGAATTTTAATCTTTTTTGTCGGAAGATTAGTCATTTGGTAGAAGATCTATTTTTTTTAGGTGGAAAATTCCACTACTTTTATGAAGTTCTATTTTTTGGAAGAAAATAAACGTTTTTGTTTAAAAAAGATTTTTTTTTAATTCAACTGGTTAAAAATTTAACTCTTTTTAGTTGAATTTTAGTATTTTTTTGTTGGAAAATTTATCCATTCGGTTGAGAAAGAATTTTTTTAGTTTGAAAACTCCACTATTTTGATAAAGTCGTATTTTTTGGTCGAAAATAAACTGTTTTGTTAAAAAAAAATTTTTTTGTGCTAAATTTTAGTATTTTTTGTTGAAAAATTAGCCGTTTTGTTGAGAAAAAATTCTATTAGTTTGAAAATTACACTATTTTTATGAATTTTTTTGGTGGTAAGTAAACTATTTTGTTAAAAAACCAATTTTTCATTTAATTTAAATGTTTTTTGCTGAATTTTCGTCTTTTTTTGTTAGAAAATTAGCCATTTGGTTAAGAATTAATTTTTTAGTTTGAAATTCTACTATTTTGTTAAAGTCGTATTTTTTGCTTCAAAATAAAGTATTTTGTTAAAAAAAAATTTTATTTCGCTTAATTCAACTGTTTTTTTTTGTTGCTGAAGTTTAGTTTTTTTTTGAAGCATTAGTGATTTGGTTAAGAATTATTTTTTTAGTTTGAAAATTCCACTTTTTTGTCGAAAATAAAAAATGTTAAAACAAAATTTCGTATAATTCAATTGTTTTTTTGCTGAATTTTCGTATTTTTTGGGAAAATTTTGCCATTTGATTTAGAATAAATTTTTTTAGTTTGAAAACTCTACTACTTTGATAAAGTCGTATTTTTTGGTCGAAAACAAACTGTTTTGTTAAACCAATTTTTTTGTGCTGAATTTTATTATTTTTTTGGTTGAAAAATTAGCCGTTTGATTAAGAAAAAATTTTATTAGTTTGAAAATTCCACTATTTCTATGATTTTTTTTGGTGGAAACTAAACTATTTTGTTAAAAAAAAAAAATCGTTTAATTAAACTGTTTTTTGCTGAATTTTCGTATTTTTTTTTTGAAAAATTAACCATTTGCTTTAAAAAAAATTTTATTAGTTATAAAATTCTACTGTTTTTTGATGAATTTTAATCTTTTTTTTTTTAAATTTAGCCATTTGGGCAAGAACAATTTTTATTAGTTTGAAAACTCGACTATTTTGATAAAGTGGTCTTTCTTGGTTGAAAATAAACTATTTTGTTAAACAAATTTTTTTCGTTCATTCAACTGTTTTTCGCTGAATTTTCATATATATTTTTTTAAATTAGCTAATTGTTTGGGAAGTAATTTTATTAATTCGAAAATTCCACTTTTTTATGAATTTCTTTTTTGGTAAATATACTATTTTTTTTAAAAAAATTCATTTAATTCAACTGCGTTTTGCTGAATTTTAGTTTTTTTTTTGAAATGTTAGCCATTTGGTAAAGAAAGAATATTATTAGTTATAAAATTCTACTGTTTTTAGCTAAATTTTAATTTTTAATTTTTTTCGTGGAAATAAACTATTTTGTTAAAAAAATAAAATTTTAAATTTAATTCTACTGTATTTTGCTGGGTTTTAGTGTGACACTTTTGTTATAAAGTTTTTTTTGGTCGAAAATAAACTATTTTGTTTAAAAAAATTTCGTTTAATTCAACTGTTTTTTTTTATCGATTTTAATCTTTTTTGTTGGAAAATTAGCCATTTGTGTAAGAAAGAATTTTTCTAGTTGGAAAATTCGGCTCTTTTTATGATTTTTTTTGTGCAAAGTAAACTATTTTGTTAAAAAAAAATTTCATAATATTCAACTGTTTTGCTGAATTTTCGTCTTTTTTAAAAATAAAAATTAGCCATCTTTAAAGAAAGAAATTTATTAATTATAAAATTCTACTGTTTTTTTCTGTATTTTAATCTTTTTTCATGGGAAATCTAGCCATTTGGTTAATAATTAATTTTTTTAGTATGAAAATGCGACTATTTTGATAAAGTCGTCTTTTTTGATCGAAAATAAATTATTTACAAAAAAATTTCCTATGATTCAATGGTCTTTTGCTGCATTTTCATATTTTTTTTTAGGTTGAAAAATTAGCCATTTGTTTAGCACAAAATTTTATTAGTTTGAAAATTCCACTTTTTTATGAATTTTTTTTTTTTGGTGTAAAGTAAACTATTTTGTTAAAAAAAAAATAATTTAATTCAACTGCGTTTTGCTGAATTTTCGTCTTTTTTTAAAAGAAAAATTAGCCATTTGGGCAAGAAAGAATTTTATTAGTTTGAAAATTCCATTATTTTTATGAAGTTTTCTTGGTTGAAAGTAAACTATTTAGTTAAAAAAAATTTCATTTAATTCAACTGCATTTTGCTGAATTTTCATTTTTTTTTAAATTAGCCATTTGGTTAAGAAAGAATTTTATTAGTTATAAAAATTCTACTGTTTTTCGCTGAATTTGAATCTTTTTGGTCGGAAAATTTATAAATTTGGTTAAGAATTAATTTTTTAGTTTGAAAATTCCACTATTTGGTCGAAAATAAAATATTTGGTTAAAAATTTTTTTTCGTTTAATTCAACTGTTTTTTTTGCTGAGTTTTCGTCTTTTTTGTTGAAAAATTTAGCCATTTGGTTAAGTAAGAATTTTATTATTTTGAAAATTCCACTATTTTTATGCATTTTTTTGGTGGAAACTGAACTATTTTGTTGGAAAATTAGTCATTGGTTAAGAATTAATTTTTTTAGTATGAAAATTCCACTATTTTGATAAAGTCGTCTTTCTTGGTCAAAAATAAACTATTTATTTTTTTTTATTTTTTTCTTTTAATTCAACTGTTTTTTTGCTGAATTTTAACTTTTTTTTAAACATTAGCCCTTTGTTTAGGAAAGAATTTTATTAGTTTGAAAATTCCACTTTTTTATGAATTTTCTTTGGTGGAAAGTAAACTATTTTGTTAAAAAAAAATCATTTAATTCAACTGTGTTTTGCTGAATTTTAGTCTTTTTTCATTGTAAATCTAGCCATTTGGTTAAGAATTAATTTTTTAGTTTGAAAATTCCACTATTTTGATAAAGTCGTCTTTTTTGGTCGAAAATAAACTATTTTCTTTAAAAAAAAAATTCGTTTAATTCATCTGTTTTCGCTGATTTTTTTTTTTTAATTAGCTGTTTCTGTAAAAAAGAATTTTTCTAGTTTGAAAATTCGGCTCTTTTTATGATTTTTTTGTGTATAAAGTAAACTATTTTGTTTAAAAAAAAATTTCATTTAATTCAACTGTTTTGCTGAATTTTCGTCTATTTTTAAAATAAAAATTAGCCATTTTTTAAGAAAGAATTTTAATAATTATAAAATTCTACTGTTTTTAGCTGAATTTTAATCTTTTTTGTCGAAAAATCTAGCCATTTGGTTAAGAATTAATTTTTATAGTTTGAAAATTCCACTATTTTGATAAAGTCGTCTTTTTTATTGGAAATTTAGCCATTTTTTTAAGAAGGAATTTTTTAGTTTGAAAATTCCACTATTTTGATAAATTTTTTTTCGTGAAAAATAAACTATTTTGTTAAAAAACAAATTTTTCATTTAATTCAACTGTTTTTTGCGGAATTTTAGTATTTTTTTCGAAATATTAGCCATTTGTTTAAGAAAGAATTTTATTAGTTCGAAAATTCCACTTTTTTATGATTTTTTTGGCGGAAAGTAAACTATTTGGTTAAAAAACACATTTTTCATTTAATTCAACTGTGTTTTGCTGTATTTTAATCTTTGTTGTTAGAAAATTTAGCCATTTGGTTAAGAATTAATTTTTTTAGTTTGAAAACTCCACTAATTTTATAAACTCGTCTTTTTTGGTCGTAAATAAACTATTTTGTTAACAAAAAAATTTTCGTTTAATTCAACTGTTTTCGCTGAATTTCAATCTTTTTTTTTTTTGAAAAATTAGCCATTTGCGTAAGAAAGAATTTTTCTAGTTTGCAAATTCCGCTCTTTTTATGATTTTTTGTGTGTAAAGTAAACTATTTTTTTTAATTTGATTTAATTCAACTGCGTTTTGCTGAATTTTCGTCTTTTTTAAAGAAAAATTAGCCATTTGTTTAAAAAAGAATATTATTAATTATATAATTCTACTGTTTTTTACTGGATTTTTTTTTTCATGGGAAATCTAGCCATTTGTTTAAGAAAGAATTTTTTTAGTTTGAAAATAAACTATTTTGTTAAAAAACAAAATTTTCTTTTAATTCAACTGTTTGTGCTGAATTTTCGTCATTTTTTAAAGAAAAATAGCCATTTGTTTAACAAGGAATTTTATTAGTTTAAAAATGCCACTAATTTGATGAAGTAGTCTTTTTTTGGCCGACAATTGACCTATTTTGTTCAGAAAAATTTGGTTTATTTAATTCAACTGGTTAAAAATTTAAGTATTAGTGTTTCAATTGTAATGTTTTTTCAAAGATTAGCCATTTAGTTGAAAGTGCATCTTTTTTTTGTTGAAAATTCAACTATTTTGATAAAGCCGTATTTTTTGATCGGCATTGAACTATTTAGAAAAAAATGGTTTAATTTTTGCTGAATTTTTATATTTTTTGTTGTAAAATTATCCATTTGATTCAGAATAATTTCTTTTTCGTTTGAAAATTCAAATCGGCGAACTATTTAAAAAAAAGGTTTTTGTTTAATTCAACTGTTTAATTTTGTATAAAATTAATAAAATAAAATAATTAATTTTAGTATAAAATGAATCGCTTTTTGGTTGAATTTTAATCTTTCAATTCCCAAATAAAACTAATGATTTAATCACCCCTAAATTTGAATGCATGAATGAACGAATCAGCACCCCTTCAGTTACCATGACAACCAACTTCCTGTAATCCAAACAAATCCAAATTACATTTTCCTGCCACAGTATGAGTGTATAACCCCACTAACAACCACAACAAACCAGTTCTCTACAGTCAATAAAAAAATTTAGTTTAATTATTCCTCTAAATAATAGGTTTACAAAAAATTAAACAATGAACACGATGGTTAATATAGTGCATCCAAAACTGCTCTCAAAACCACCTCTCGCTTCAAAAAAATTAAATCCGGTAGAACCAAATTCAAGGGACCTCGAAAGTGAAAATGTTACAATCGAGATGTTCAAAACTATCCACAAAGAATTAACACAGACGAATGATTGTAACCAAAATGTGATTGAACCGAATTCCTGTTCTTTCGAACAACTCTGTACTATGATTAATGATCTCGAACAAAATATGGGTGATCAGCCAGTTTTAAGCAAAGATTTAGAAACTGTGCCTCTGAAATACCAAAGCCAGGTAGGTTTTCATTTATTCTTTATGTATGGAAATTTTTTTCTTAATTTTTATGAGCAATTTGCAATTCAAATGATGACTTTTCGATTAGAATCATTGCATTTTCAGAAAAAAGAATTATTTTTTCATCCGTTACTCCACAATTCTAATTTAGGATTAGGAAATTACTTTGGATGCATTTTCCAATCATTATTTATCATAAATATTAAATCTGAATATTTATATGATTCAAAATTTGCGCGCTAGCAGTGACGAATCGGGTTTTCGGCGCGACGCAAGCGCAGTTTAACAACTTCCCAAGATTGGGAACACTGGTCACCCTGCATATAATTAGTGCCCGAACTCTTCTACGCATGCGTCGTGCTCGGTCTCTGATTCGTTGCTGTTCGCGCGCAATTTTAAATGGTAAAAATAACATTTTTATTGTTTATTATGAATAATGTCATTTTAACTTACATAAATGTTTATCAGATCGATATTGATGAATCTTGATAAAAATAAAAATGTATTAAGTGCATACTGTGTAAATAAAAAATATCCTACAAGTGAGTACCAAAGGATATTTTTTATTTACACAGTATGCACTTAATAAATTTTTATTTTTATCAGGATTCATTAATATCGGTCTAATAAACAATAAAAATGTTATTTCTTAGCATTTCAAATTGCGCGCGAACAGCAACGCATCAGAGAACGAGCACGACGCATGCGTAGAAGAGTTCGGGCACCCGTTACGAGCACTGACCGAGTGCACTCAGAACCGTTCATCGGCGCTAGGTGAGTGGACGGTTCCACCTGGGTGAACCGTTCAGAAATCACCAGAGTGATGAATGGGGGTCACTCTCTGGGTGACTATTTCACTCGTCGAGAAGAGGTAGGTGAATGCGAGTGAGCACAGAAATTGGCGGGAGGCATTAGCGGGAAGTTGAAAAATTGGACATATTTAAATGAAACTTGCATAAAACCCCTGGTAAAAATAAAAGTGAATTGTGAAGAGTGAAAAAAATATGGATATAGAATTTGCGCCCGGGAAACACCATGTTAGATTTGCAGAAGACCAAAAGCCTATAATAGCCAATCCTATTATTTTAGCTAGCGTTTCCCTTGGGCCTCACATTTTCATTACAAATGCCACTTTCCAGCTCCTAATTACTATCTTCTTCATCGCTTTCTAGATTATTGTAAACATTATCGTTTGCAACAATAATTGGTTTGATACCAAAATGCGCGCCAAAGGAAAGAAGCACATGCAAATCACCTGATTCCTCTCAAAGTTCTGTATGTATGAGGTACGGGCTTGTCGTGTTTTGTCTGTTTTTACTCTTAAGAGTAAGACTTACCTTTCTTCTGATATTTAATAAATTATTTCATTTGATAAAGTGTAAAAGGTGGAGTTTTACTCATAGAAATAAGCAATTTCCATACTAAATATATTTTATATCTAGTGAAAAATTTAAACGAAATTTCCTACTCTATCAGAAAAATATTTTTTCTATTTTTCTAAACATTTTCAAAATTTTCAAAGGTGTATAACTTTTCTAATTTTCATCGAAATTGATCATTTTATTTGGATAATTTGCAACGAACTTAACCTTCATTTTGGGAATCTTCAGAAGTGTATCAAATACAGCATACAGTTCGGGCATCGCATGCGTGTTCGGCCAGCTGCATCGCTATCGCACATGCTACATCTTGCCCTTGTGTTCTCTTCGATGAGAGTCAACACTGCTGGCAGGGGCTCATCAATTTTAAAAAGTTTCTAATTGCT
>JAWWLR010000002.1:69581839-69593764 GCA_035041075.1 Acraspis erinacei
TATCTTTGTCCCTTACTAAATCATCGTCCCCGGCCTCTCTTTTTCTTTTCTCCTCCCCTTCACTGCTAGTCGCGCTTTCTTTTTTTTGCCAATCGTCCAGGCTTCGATTTGAACCTGCGCTGCCTAGTCTGTTGAGACGCTGTAGGTTCGAGCGCCTTCCGCGTTCCTTGCACGCCCCTGTATCTTTCCTCGCTACCTTTTCCTCCCTGGTCGATTGATCGGACCTTTCCTCATCGCTGCTGTCATTGCGACCAACGTCTCCCTTCCCCCCACTGCGTACGCTTTCTACAACTTCTTCCCTTGCTGCAACTGCATCTAGCTGTTCTATACGATCATCAAGTATTTTGTTGAAAATTAATATTTTCGGTAGAAAAATAATATTATTAGTTGAAAATTTTAATTTCTTGGTTAAAAATTCTTTTTTTTTTAGTTGAAAATTTAATTATTGTGTTTAAAATTCCATTTTTTTGTTAGATTTTAACCAAGATGATTAATTTTTAACAAAATACATAAATTTTTAAGCAAATGTATGCTTTTTTTAAAAATAAATTTCAACCTGATAGTTACTTTTCCAGCCATAAAAATTAATTTTCAATCAAGCCGTTGTAATTTTCAACAATATTGATTATTTTTAATTCCAAAAGTTTACTTTTTTACTAAGAAAGACAAATTTTCAACAAAATAGTTCATGTACTTAAAAAAATTAATTTTGAGTTAAAAAATTAAGTTTCAACCAACTAAAAAATATCCCTTTTCTGCAAAAATTGGAAGAGTTAAAATTTTATTTAAAAAAGTTAATTTAAAAAAGGAGAAATTTCACTAAAATGGTCACATTTTCACAGAAAATATTATCTTCGAAGAAAAAAAAGATAAATCTTCCACAAAAAAAATCTTAGTTGTTATTTCAACTAAGAATTTTTTTAAATTTTAACCAAACACTAAAAAAAAAATTTTTTTAATTATGAAGATTCATTTTCTGCCAAAAAGTTACAAATTTTCAACAAAATAAATTAAATTTTAATCGAATAATTGTATCTTCATCCCAAAAGAATAATTTTCGACAAATAAAGATCAATTTTTGAGCAAAAATGGAATAGTTAAATTTTCGGTTAGAAAACTAAATTTTGAACAACAAAAAAATAATAATTCAGAAAAACAGTTAAATTTCCAGTAAAAAAATACATTTTATCGGAGAAGATTAATTTTTAACAAAATACATCAATTTTTAAGCAAATTTTTTAAAATAAATTTCAACCCAATAGTGATTTTTACGATCATAAAAATTAATTTTCAATCAAACCGTTGTGATTTTTAAGAAAATTGATTAATTTTTTACTTAAAAGCTTACTTTTCTAATAAGAAAGGCAAATTTAAAAAAAAATTGATGTTTCACCTAAAACAGATAAATTTTCAGCAAAAAAAAATAATTTTCTACCAACTAAAAAATATCCTTTTTCTGCAAAAACTGGAAGTTTTTTTAGTTACATTTTTAGTTAAAAAAGTTAATTTTAAAAACGAAAAATTTCAATAAAATATTCACATTTTGACTAAAATTATTATTTCATAAAAAAATAGTTCCATTTTTTCACCAAGTAGATGAATTTTCAAAAAAAAAGATAAATCCTCCAAGAAAAATTTCTTTTTTGATATTTTTTAAAAATTTTAAACCCAAAAAATTTGTAATTTTTAACAAAATTGATTGATTTTTTACTTTTCTACTAAGAATGACAAATTTTCAATAAGAAATAGTTGATGTACTTAAAAAAATAAATTTTCAGTTAAAAAATTAAATTTCGACCAACTAAAAAATATCCTTTTTTTGCAAAAATTGGAATATTTAAATTTTTAGTTAAAAAATATCATTTTAAAAAAAGGAAAAATTTCAATAAAATAGTCATATTTTGAAAAAAAATATTATTTCATAAAAAAAATAGTTCCATTTTTTTACCAAGTAGTGGAATTTAAAAAAAAGATAAATCCTCCACGAAAAATTTCTTATATTGATATTTCAACTAAAAAGTATTTTAATTTCACACAAAATTTTCAATAAAATAGTTGATTTTTCGCCTAAAACAGATAAATTTTCAGCTAAAAAATTAATTTTCTACCAACTAAAAAATATCCTTTTTCTGCAAAAACTGGAAGATACATTTTTAGTTAAAAAAGTTAATTTAAAAATCGAAAAATTTCAATAAAATATTCATAATATGAAAAAAAATAGTATTTCATAAAAAAAAGTTCCATTCTTTTAGCAAGTAGATGAATTTTCAAATAAAATTGATTAATTTTTTACTTTTCTACTAAGAAAAACAAACTTTCCACAAAATAGTTGATGTACTTAAAAAAAATTAATTTTCAGTTAAAAAAATTAATTTTTAACCAACTAAAAATATCCTTCTTTGCAAAAATTGGAATAGTTAAATTTTTAGTTTAAAAAGTTTATTTATAAAAACAATAAAATAGGCACATTTTGACAAAAAATATTATTTCATAAAAAAATAGTTCCATTTTTTTACCAAGTAGATGAATTTAAAAAAAAAACAGATAAATCCTCCACCAAAAATGGCTTAGTTGATATTTCAACCAAACATTTATTTTTTTAATTTTAAACATAAAAATTTGTGATTTTTAACAAAATTGATTAATTTTTTACCCAAAATCTTACTTTTCTACTAACAAAGGTAAATTTCCGAACAAAAATAATTGATGTCTCGCCTAAAACAGATAAATTTTGAGCCAAAAAATTAATTCTCTACCAACTAAAAAATTTTAATTTTCTGCAAAAATTGCAATAGTTAAATTTTTAGTTAAAAAAGTTCATCTTAAAAATGAAACATTTCAATAAAATAGTCACATTTTGATAAAAAATAGTTCCATTTTTTTACCAATTAGATTTACCAATTAGATGAATTTAAAAAAAAAAAGATAAATCCTAGTTGATATTTCAACTAAAGATTTCTTTTTTTAAATTTTAAACCCAAGAAGGTGTGATTTTTAACAAAATTGATTCATTTTTTACTTTTCTACTAAGAATCACAAATTTTCAACAAAATAGTTGATGTAATTAAAAAAATAAATTTTCAGTTAAAAAATTAAATTTCATCCAAATACAAAATATACTTTTTTAGCAAAAACTGGCAGTTAAATTTTTAGTAAAAAAAGTTTATTTAAAAAACGAAAAATTTCAATAAAATAGTCACATTTTGACAAAAAATATTATTTAATAAAAAAAATAGTTCCATTTTTTTACCAAGTAGATAAATTTAAAAAAAAATCCTCCGCGAAAAATGTCGTAGTTGATATTTCAACTAAAAATATTTTAATTTCAAACCAAATTTTCAACAAAATAGTTGATGCACTTATAAAAAATAAATGTTCAGCTAAAAAATTAATTTTCAACCAACTAAAAAATATCCTTTTTCTGCAAAAATTTGAATAGTTCAATTTTTATTTTAAAAAGTTAATTGCAAAAATGAGAAATATCAATAAAATAGTCAAATTTTTACAAAAAATATTATCTTTGAAGAAAATAGTTCCATTTTTTAACCAAGTAGATGAATTTTCAACAAAAAAAAAAGATAAATGCTCCATGAAAAATTTCTTAGTTAATATTTCCACTAAACATTTCTTTTTTTTTAATTTTAAACAAAAAAAGTTGTGATTTAAAAAAAAATTGATTAATTTTTTACCCAAAAGCTTACTTTTCTAATAAGAAAGGCGAATTTAGAAACAAAAATAGTTGATGTTTCACCTAAAACAGATAAATTTTCGGCTAAAAAAAATAATTTTCAACCAACTAAAACATCAATTTTCTGCAAAAACTGGACGTTACATTTTTAGTTAAAAAAGTTAATTTAAAAAATAGAGAAATTTCAATAAAATAGTCACATTTTGAAAAAAAATATTATTTGCTTTATATAAAATATAAAAAAAGTATAATATTATTATACTTTTCCTGACTTTTTGTAATTTTCTGATCAAAATTTGCAAAAATAATTGGATAATTTTATCAGATGCTTGACTGAAAAATACGAGGCAGAAATGCAAATTGTTTCTGAGAACGAACAAGTTGTAAAAGCAAAATTGGCTTCTGCCCAAGAAAGACTTGAAAATGTGGAAAGTCGTTTGGAAAGGACTGAACATATTTTACAGCAGCGGATTATTGATTTGCAGAATGCCCGAAAAGTAAGAAAAGATTTCCATTTCTATCATCAGGGTGGCGATTCGGCGGATTTAAAGAAAAAAGACTTCAATTTTCCACTAAAAAATATCAATTTTCAAGAAAAAATGGAATAGTTAAACTGTCAGTTGAAAAAGTTAATTTGCAATTTAACTGATAAATTTTCAACTAACTAAAAAAAAAGAAAAGATAAATTTTCAACCAAAAATTAAATAGCTTAATTTTTATTTTAAAAAAATTAATTAATGTTCAACCAAAGAAATGGATTTTTCACTAAAACGATGGAATATTTAATTGAATTTAACAAAAAATAATTTTAATCAAAAAAGATAAAATGCCAACCAATTGGAATCAGTTAAAAATTACTTTCCATCAAAAAAATTAACTTAAAAAAAATATTTACATTTTCACACAAAAAAAATCGAATTTTCAATCAAATAGTTTAATTTTTAACTAAACAAAAAAATTTTTTAAGCGAAAATGGCGAAGTTCAGTTTTTAGGTAAAAAAAATTACTGCTCAACACAATCTAATGATTTTTTTCTGTCAATAATTTCATTTATAACGAAAAATGGAAAGGTTAAATTTTTATTTAAAAACCGGATTTTTAACAAAATGGTTCAATTTTCAACTTAACTGATGCATTTTCAATAAAAAAAAATAAAAAGATAAATGTTCAAAAAGAAAATTAAATAGCTTAATTTTTATTTTAAAAAATTAATTTTTCAACTAAACAAATAAATTTTTCACTAAAATGATAGAATATTCAATCGAAATTAATTAAGTTAATACAAAAAATTAAATAAAAGGATAAATAAACAAACAAGTGAACACCAATTTCAAACAAAAAAATCAAAATTTCCACCAAATAGTTGAATTTTTAACTAAATAATAAAACGTTAAAAAGAAAACGTGTAAAAAAATTCATGAATTTTCAATCAAACAGTTTAATTTTTAACTGAAAAAGGATACATTTTTAAGCAAAAATGGCTCAGTTAAAAAAAATACTTGTAAACACAAAAAGAATGCATTTTTAAGAAAAAAGTTACATTTTTATACAAAGATATGAATTTTACATCAAAGTTACACCAAAAAGAAATTTTTTTAAACAAAATTGTTAATATTTCAAAAAAAGAAGAAAAATTTTAACGCGAAAAAAGGAATTTTTCTGAAAATAATTTAATTTCGAATGAAACATGAAAATGTTAACTTTTAATTTAAAAAAATTATTTTTTTAAAGAAAACAGTAGTCATGAGAAAAAGGAAAAATAGTTGACTAACGGATTTTTAACAAAATGGTTCAATTTTCAACCTAACTGATGCATTTTTAACTAACGAAAAAAATAAAAAACTTAATTTAAAAAAAAATATTAAATAGCTTCTTTTTCATTAAAAAAAATAATCCTAAACCAAAAAAATATAATTTTTAAATAAAATGATTGAATTTTCAAATGGAATAGTTAATGGAATTTTCAAAAAAAAAAAATAATTTTACTTAAAAATATAAATTATCAACCAGTTGGAATCCATTAAATTTTCAGTTAAAAAACTACTTTTCACAAAAAAAACTAACTTTAAAAAAATAGTTACATTTTCAAACCTAAAAATTGAATTTTCTATCAAATGTTTGAATTTTCTACGAAAAAAACTAATTTTTAACTGAATAGAATTTTATCAACAACAATGTGTACAAGATTCATAAATTTTTAATCCAATCATTTAATTTTTAACTAAAAAAAAGATAAATTTTTAAGAAAATAGTTGAATTTTCAATCAAAGAGATTAATTTTCCATCAATAGTTCAATTTTCAGCGTAAAAATCCATTTTTTAACAAAAATATATGAGTTTTTAAAAAAAATGTTGAATTTTCAACAAAATGATCAAATTTTTAACTAAAAAAGATTAATTTTCAATCAAAATTGATGACTAACAAAATCGTTGAATTTTTAATCAAATAATTAAACTTGTAACAAAATAATGGAATTTTGAACACGCAAAAAATAGTTTTTCTGAAAATAATTAAATTTATAACAAAACATAAAAAGGTTAAATTTTTAGCCGAAAAAATTAATGTTTTAAAGAAAATAGGAGTCATGAGAAAAAGTAAAAATACTTTATTTTTAACAAAATGGTTCAATTTTTTGCATTTTAAAACAAAATAATAAAATTTTAAGAAAAAAATGTGTACAAAATTCATGAAATTTCAATCAAATAGTGCAATTTTTAACTAAAAAAAATATATCAATACCAAAAGAAGGAATTTTTAAGAAAAAAGTTGGATTTTTAAACAAATATGTGAATTTTCCATCAAATTACTTGAATTTTTTATATAAAAATTTCAGTTTTTAAACAAAATAGATGAGTTTAAAAAAATGGTTAAAATTTCAAGAAATTAATGTAATTTTCAACAAAATTATCAAATTTTTAAACAAAAAAGATTAATTTTCAACCAAAAGCGATGACTGTAACAAAATCGTTGAATTATCAATCAAATAATAAAATTTGTAACAAAATAATCGAATTTTTAACAAATTTTTCACCAAAAATACGAATTTGCAATCACAAAGATTTTTCAGGCACGAAAATTTTTTTTAACAAAATCGTTGAAGTGAAGAATAAAATAATACAATTTTCAACACGAAAATAATAATTTTTCTGAAAATATTTGAGTTTCTAACTAAAACTATGAATTTTCAACCAAAATTTATATATATATTTTTAAATCATTGATTTTCCATTATAATAATTAAATATTTAACAAAATGTTTAAATTTTTAACCAAAAAAGATGAATTTTCAACAAAATACATCAATTTTCTCTGAAATAATGCAAATTTTTATTAAAAAAGACGAAATCGTTAAATTTGGAATGAAATAGTTAAATATTAAAAAACAACTTTTCAACCAAAAATGGTTAATTTCCAACCAAATACATGAATTTTTAATAAAATAATTAGTCATTCAAACAATAAAATTTTTAACCAAAAATATTTATTTTACACAAAAAATACATCAATTTTGTAAAAACTGTAGATATGAATTTTTAACAAAACAAAAAAGAGGCATTTTCATCAAGATAGTTGAATTTTCAATAAAATGAAAAAAGACAAATGTATTTTCAACCATAAAGATTAATTTTCTACAAAAAAAAGACAAAATTTCACAAATGACATACATTTTTGAACAAATAGTTAAACATTTAAATAAAAAATATTTACTTTCATTTAAAATATATAAAATGGCAACCAAAATAAAATAGTTGAATTTTCTGTTGAAACTCTAATTCTTTAAAAAAATTTAAGAAGAATAGTTCAATTTTCTACTGGAATAGTTACGTTTTTAGTTTTAAAAAAATCCTTTCCATGCAACGAATTTTTTATTAAAATGATAAATATTCAACCAAACAATCAATTTTTAACAAAAGAGTTTAACTTTAAACCAAGTAATTTTATTTCTATCCTAAAAGATGAATTTTTAATTAAAATGATAAATATTTAACTGAAATAATTTATTTTTTACTAGAAAAGTAGAATTTTTATAACTTTCAAAGAAAAAGATAATTTTCTATCAACAAAAAATTATTTATTGAATTTTCAACTAGAAAAAAACAATTTTCTATCAGAAATGGAACAGTTAAATTTTAAGTTGAAGAAATTAATTTTCAATCAAATTTAGGAATTTTAAACTAAAATGATAAATTTTTAACTTGAAAAGTAGCATTTTTTACAACAACAAAAAATTAATTTTCAACCATAAAGATTAATTTTCCACAAAAAAATACAAAAGTTCACAAAGTACATAAATTTTTGAACAAATAGTTAAATTTTAAAATAAAAAAAATATATATTTTCATCCAATAAAGATAAACTTTCAACCAAAATAAAATATTTTACTTTTCTGTTAAAAATATAATTCTTAACCAAATAAAAAAAAAAACGATTTTCAGAAAAATAGTTAAATTTTTAGTTAAAATAATTGATTTTCAACATATATTTTTAACAAGAGATGAATTCTCAATTAAAATGAAATAATAATCTTTCATAAAAACAATAAAATTTTAACAAAATAATTTAACTTTCAACTAAGTAATTTTATTTCAAATCTAAAAGATAAATTTTTGAACTAAAATGATAAATATTTTACTGAAAGACTTTATTTTTTATCAGAAAAGAACAGCTTTCATAAATTTCAAAGAAAAATATAATTTTCTCCAAAAAAAAATATTTTTCTAACGAAATACATGGATTTTCAACAAAACAGTTGAATTTTTTATTTAAAAAAAACAACCAATTTTCATCCAAATTGTAGAATTCTCAACAATTGCCAGAAAGTGCATGTATTTTTGAACAGATAGTTAAAAATATTTTTTTTTTAACAAAAAGTTGAAGTTTCCTCTAAAAAATAGAAATTTTCAACCAAAAATAAAATAGTTGAATTTTTGTCGTTAAAAATCTTATTTTTGAGAATAAAAAAAAAGGATTTCCAGCAAAATATTTACATTTTCTAATGGAAAAGTTAAATTTTTAATTGAAAAAATTTATATTCAATAAAAATTTTCAACCAGAGGTGAATTCTCAATTAAAATGATAATTCTTCAACCAAAACGATTAATTTTTAACAAAAGAGTTTAAATTTAAACTAAGTAATTTTTATTTATATCCTAAAAGATGATTTTTTAATTAAAATAATAAATATTTAACTGAAATACTTTATTTTTCAACAGAAAAATAACCATTTTTAGAACTTTTAAAGAAAATGATAATTTTCTACAAAAAAATCTATTTTTGAAAAAAATTCGTGGATTTTCAACGAAATAATTATAGAAACAGTTAAATTTTTAGTTGAAGAAAATTAATTTTCAACCAAATATATGAATTTTCAACTAAAATGATGAATTGTTTAACTTAATTGTTGAGTTTTTTACAAAGAAAAAGAATTAATTTTCAACCATAAATATTAAATTTCTACAAAAAAAGACAAAATTTCAAAAAGTATTAAAATTTTTGAACAGATAAGTAAATTCTTAAATAAAATATATATATTTAAATCAAACAAAAAAAACCTTTAACCAAAATAAAATATTTAAATTTTGTGTCAAAAATCTTATTCTTAACAAAACAAAAAGATTTTGAACAAAATAGTTCAATTTTCTACTCGGATAGTTAAATTTTTAATTAACAAAATTGATTATCAATAAAAATTTTCAATCAGAGATTAATTCTCAATTAAAATGATAAATCTTCAACCAAAGCAATTAATTTTTTAACAAAATAATTTAATTTTCAACCAAGTAATTTTATTTCAAAACTAAAAGATAAATTTTCAACTAAAATGATAAATATTTCATTTAAAAAATTTACTTTTTAATAGAAAAGAAGAATTTTTAAACAAAAATATTAATTTTACAGATAAATATAATCTTTATACAAGAAAGAAGCAAATTGTTTTCTAACAAAATACGTCGATTATCAACGAAATAGTTGAATTTTCAATTAAAAGAGACAAATTTTCAAATAAAATTATAAATCTTGAACTCAAATAGTTGACAACAAAAAATTTCAGCAATAAAAATTAATTTTATACAAAAAACAAAAATATAACTTTTCAATTAAAAATAAAATAGTCAAATTTTCTCTTTAAAAAAACCAAAAACAAATGGATTTTCAGCAATATAGTTGAATTATCTACTGGAAAAGTGACATTTTTAATTTAAAAAATTGTAATTTCTTTTCTTATGATGGAAAATAACAAAACTTCAATAATAAATTGTTATTTAATTAGTCATTTGCCGTTTTTTCGGTCAAATCGCCATCCTGATTATTAATTAAAAAGCAATTAATTTCATTAAATCTTCCTCAGTCACTAGAAACTTTAATAGTAGAGAGAGACAATGCGAAAAAAGTTGTTCGACAAGAAATCGAATCTGAGAAACGGGAACTAGAAGACAAAATTGCCTCGCTTTATCGAGAACTCACTGAAAATAATTCGAGCAGAGACGCACTTATGACGCAATTGTACAGCAGGTGATTTTTTTTAAATTTTATGATAAGAACACTGAATATTAAAATTATAAGAGATTAGTGACAGTAGTGAAATTTAATTTAGGAATTTCTCCGTTTATACAAATTTTAAATTAAAAAAAAATGACATAAAAAATAAATAACAAACAAAATTTAAAAAAAAACAAGATAATAAAAGCCAATGATTTTTTTTTTAAATATTGTTGTCGGGAAACTCGTGTTCATGATTTTGAAATTGAATGGACAATAAAATTCCCGACACTGTAAAATTCTCGAATTATAAAATTTAGAAGTTATAAAATTGAAAAAAATCGCGATTCGGAAAAATGCTGAAAAATAAAATTCCTGGTACTAAAATTCCAGAATTATCAAATTTCCGAAAAATCCAAAATTGCAAATATCCTGAAAAATAAAATTTCCGACACTAAAATTTCCGAACTGGAAAATTCTCGAATTATAAAATTTCCGAAAAATTTCGAATTGAAAAAATCCTGAAAAATAAAATTCTTGGCACTAAAATTCCAGAATTATAAAGTTTTCGAAAAATCTCGAATTGAAAAAATCCCGAAAAATAACATTCCTGGCACTAAAATTCCAGAATTATAAAATTTCCGGCAATGTAAAATTCAATTTCCGATTTGGAAAACTCCCGAATTATAAAAATCCCGAAAAATCCAGAATTGAAAAAATGCTGAAAAATAAAATTTTATAATTGACAAATTGCCGAAGAATTCATTTCACTAAAATTTCCGGAAAATCCTGAAAAATAAAATTCCAGAAATATAAAATTTCCAAAAAATGCTGAGAAGTACAATTTTCGACACTGTAAAATTCTCAAATTGGAAAATTCTCGAATTATAGAAACCCCAAAAAATCCAAAATTGAAAAAATGCTGAAGAATAAAATTTCTGAAATATCCCGAATTGAAAAAATCCTGAAAAATAAAATTTCCGAAATATCCTGAAATGTAAAATTTCCGATACTGTTAAATTTTCGAATTGGAAAATTTTAGAATTATAGAATTCCCGAAAAATTCAGAATTTAAAAATCCTGATAAATAAAATTTCCGAAATATCCCGAAAAATAAAAATCCCGAATCGGAAAAATCCTAAAAAATAAAAATTCTCGAATTATAAAGTTCCCTACATTAAAAAATCGCTGAAAAATCTCGAAAAATAAAATTCCCGACACTGTAAAATTCTCAAATTATAAAATTTCCGAAAAATCCTCAAAATAAAATTCTCGAAACTGTAAAATTCTCGAATTGGAAAATTTCTGAATTATAAAATTCCCGGAAAATGAAAATCTCGTCTTGGAAAAATCTTGAATAATGAAATTTCTAAAACTGTCAAATTCCCGACTTGGAAAATTCTCGAATTATAAAATTCCAGAAATTATAAAATTGCCGACAAATTTCGAATTAAAGACTTCTCGAAACATAAAGTTGCTGAATTATGAAATATTTTGACTAGAAAATTCCCTAATTTAAACCCTTACCAACAAATGTTCTTTAATCTATATTATTTATTTATTAAAAATACAATAGTCAAATATTAGTATCAAAGAATTTTTTTTTAATTTTCAAAGTTTTTTAAATTAATGGTAGAATTTAAAGTAACAATGATTGTATAAAAATGGTGTAAAAATAGATTTAAAAACATGTGCGCCTTGAATAAAAAGATAATTTTTTTTAAAATTAGCAATTCAATTTTTGAGAATTTTTTTT
>JAWWLR010000002.1:69655713-69672382 GCA_035041075.1 Acraspis erinacei
TTAATTAATTTCAGGGTGTGCTACAAAATCCCAATTTTGGAATTCCCTGTTTTTTGCCTAAAGAAATAGTTTAATTATCAACGAAGGAGCTGAATTTTGTAACTAAATTTTTTACCTAAAATTAACAATCTGAACAAAAAATTTATTATTTAACCAAATAGTTGAATTTTTACCTCAAAAGATAAGTCTTCTACCAAAAAACACAAACTGTCCACAAACTACATGAATTTTTACATAAAAAAGGAAAATGTTTAAACAAAAATAGAGTAGTCAAATTTTTAGTTAGAAAAATTAATTTTCAACAAAAGGAAATACAATTTTAACAAAATTGATCAACTTTCAGCTTACAAAATTATTTTTTTAACCAAAATAGAGTAGTTAAATTCGTAGTAAAGAAACAAATTTTCGACCTAATAAAATAAATTTGTAACAATATAGTTAAAATTAAAAATGGAATTGTTAATGGATGTATCTTAAAAAAAATAAAGCATAACTGAATAGTAGAGTTTTCAACTTTAAAGTTTTCAAGTTAAATTTTCTATCAAGAAAATAAATTTTTAACCAAAAATAGATAAGATAAAGTTTCAATAAAAATATTATTTTTCACCAAATAAAAAATTGTAACAAAATTTTTTATCTGAAAAGATAAATTTTTTACCCAGAAAATGAAATAGTTAAATTTCTAGTCAAGCAAAAGAATTATTAACGAAAATGATAATTTTTCAGAAAAAAATTAATTTTTAACTAAATAGTTAAACCTTCAAAAAAATTGTACAAAATAGTTCCGATTTTAACAAAAAAAAAAAGAATTTTTAACCAAAAAGATGAAGTTTCAACTAATGAAATTATTTTTTTCCCAAAATACATGAATTTTTAACGAAATTGTTGAATTTTTACGTAAAACAGATCCATTCTCCTTTTAAAATGGAATAGTTAAATTTTCTGTAAAAAATATCTATAACAAAATATTAATTTTTCACAATAAATGGAATGGTTAAGTGTTAAGTTGAAAACATTAATTTTCAATTGAAAAATAATTTTCAGATAAAGAAATTCATTTTTAACCAAAAAGATTAATTTTTGACAAAAAAATTAATTTACAAAAAAACTTAAATTAATTTACAAAAAAACTTAAATTAAAAACAAATGTATGATTTTTTAAAAGAATTTTTAACCCAACAGTTAAAATATTAACAAAATAAATAATTTTTTTTTTACTGGAAAGATGAATTAGTCAAATTGAAAATTAATACTTTACCAGAAAAGACGAATTTTCGACAAAATAGTTGAATTTTTAATCAAACAAATGAATTTTATTTCCATCCAAGAAGGTTATACTTAATTCTATAAAAACAGATAAATTTTCGACAATAAATGAAACGGTTAAATTTTGAGTTAAAAAATTAATTTTCAAGTTAAAAAACTTATTCTCAAATACAAAAATTAATTTTTCACCAAAACACTAATTTTCTACACAAAAATGTAAGCAATCAATCAAAGAATTTGATCAAAAAGGTAAATTTTCAATACAATAAATAAATTTTTAACCCAATGTCTAAATTTCCGACTAAGAAGATTGAATTCCTATAAAAAAAATATAAATTTTGGACAAAAAATGGAAAAGTAAAATTTCCGATGGAAAAATTAATTTTCAATATAAAAAAATAATTTTTAACCACAGAAATGAATTTTGAATCAAAAATATAAATTTTCAAGTAAAAAAATGAATTTCCTTAAAAAATAAAATGATTTTTAAAAAATAAACAAAAGTAATCGAATTTGCTACAAAATAGTTAGATTTTTAATGAAAGAAATTAATTATTAAAGAAATTAATGAATCTTCAACCAAAAAAATGAGTTTTTAACCAGATTATTAAATTTTTAACCAAACAATTGAATGTTCAGTTAAAAAATTAATTCTTATAACACAAATTATTTACTACAAAATATTTAAATTTTGAAAAAGGGGAGTTTATCGTAAAATGCTGATTCGTCAACCTGAAAATGAATTTTGGACTAAGTGAATCTTCAATAAAAATATATTAATTTTAAATCAAACATTTTTAATTTTTAACAATAAATGCTATTTTTATTAAAAAAATGAATTTTCAAACAACAATAGAAATTTTCTGCGAAAAATAGAATAGGTAAATTTGCTTTTGAAAAAATAAACCTTAAACCAAATTAATTAAATTCAAACTAAAATCATAAACCTTCAAACAAAAAATTAATTTTTTACTAAAAAGAATGACTTTCTAACAAAATTCTTGAATTTTCTACCAAAAAGGTAAATTTTCTACATAAAAAAAAAACAATTTTTCAACAAAATACATGAGTCTTCAACAAAAAAGAATGCATTTTCAAACAAAAATAGAATAGCTAAATTTTAAGCTTGAAAAATAGATATTAAACCAAATAAATTATTTTATACTAAAATGATAAATCTTTAATCGTAAAAGGAATTTTTAACTAAAAAGAATGACTTTAACAAAATTGTGAAATTTTATGGCAAAAATAACATTTTTAAACAAATTACGTGAATTTTTAACTAAAAAATATAGGTTTTTAGTCAAAAAGATAAAATTTTTCAATGAACGAGAAATTTTTAATAAAATAGTTCGACTTTTAACAAAAGAAATGAAATATCATATAAAACGATGAATCTTCAACCAAAAACCGCATTTTTACCCGAAATATTGAATTTTCGATCTAAAGATAAATTATTAACATAAAAGATTATTATTCTACCAAAAGTGAGATTTTCTAATAATTCATAAATTTTCGTTTTAAATAAATAAATTTTTAACTCAGAATGGTAGATTGGTAGTGACAGTAAAAAATTAATTTTTAACGAAAAATAAAACAAAATTTCAACAAAATAGGAACATTGCCAACCAAAGGAATGCATTTTTAACAAAAAAATTAATTTTTAAGCAAAGAGATTAATTTTTAAATAAAATCTTCAACCAAAATACTAATTTTTAACAAATTAGTTCTACTTTCATCGATGCAGTTGAATTTCTAAAGAAAAAAGATGAATTCTAAAAAAATGTAATAGTTAATATATAGTCAAAAAAATTTAATTTTAAACTAAAAACAGTACAACTTAACAAAAAAGAAAACAAAAAGAATCTTCAACCAAAACAGATTAAGAAATCAACAAGGATGAATGTATTTCAAACAAAAAAATAATATTTAAATTTTCCGTTTAAAAAATAAAATTTAAACCAAATAAATGAAAATTTAAAAATATAGTTAATCTTTCAACCAAAGAAATGAATTTTTAACAAAAAAATTCATTTTTAAGCAAAGAGATTAATTTTCAAATAAAATCTTCAACCAAAATACTAATTTAAAAAAAAATTACTTCCACTTTCAGCAGTTGAATTTCTAAAGAAAAAAGATGAATTCTAAAAAATGTAATAGTTAATATTTAGACAACAAAAATTTAATTTTAAATTAAAAACAGTTCAACTTAACAAATAAGAAAACAAAAAGAATCTTCAACCAAAACAGATACAAAAAATTAACAAGGATGAATGTATTTCAAACAAAAATATAATAATTAAATTTTCCGTTAAAAAAATAAAATTTAAACCAAATAAATGAAAATTTAAAAATATAGTTAATCTTTCAACCAAGGGAATGAATTTTTAACCCAAGATTGAATATGCAGTTAAATAAATTATTTTTAACAAACAAAGTAAAAAAGCGAATTTTTAACAAAATAGTTAAATTTCTATATAAAGAAATTAATTTTCAACCAAAAAAGATTATTTAAAAAAAAGTAATAGTCAATATTTCATCAAAAATATTTTAATATTAAACAAAAAACAGTTAATTTAATAATTGATGTTATTTTTTCCTCCAAGGTAATTAATTAATTAATTAAGAACGTTAGATATTACCGATTACTGTCAAATAATTTTCTGGAGAAAAAAAATCTGCCTCGGTCCGGATTTGAACCCGAAACGCCTCTATTCACGAGTGGGGCGTTAATGGTTTCAGAATTGGCTAAGGCTCCACCCCGTGCATTGTGGCATTCCTGGTTCAAATCCTAGTCGATGCAGATTTTTCTCGTTTCTCCAGAAAATAATTTGACCAGTAGTTGGAAATATCTAACATCAGAAATTAATCAGAAAGAATTAAATTTTAAAAAATTAATCGAGCTTTCAACCAAATAATACAAATTTTATTTTAACTTCAGTTTATCCAAAATGCTCTGACTTACCCTGACTTTCTGAGAAACCCTGACCTGTAGCTACCCTGTAAATTTAAATAAATGTTCCATGATAAATTTAAATAAATATTACATTATAAATAAACAATGAATAAACTAATTTTTCAATAAATCTCTTAGCCATTTTGGAAGGAATTGGGAAGACTAGGGTTCCTTGGAATTACTGCAAAACCCGAATATGGAGGGACTGGTGGGGGATATTTGGATCACGTGATTATTTTGGAAGAAATAAGCAGAGCCTGTGCTGCAGTGGGTCTCAGCTGTGGAGCCCATTCAAATTTATGTTTGAATCAAATTCACAGAAATGGAACTGAGGAACAAAAGCAAAAGTATTTACCAAAGGTATTTATTAGAAACACTCGCATTATTTCTGTAAGTTTGGCCAGGGGAGAGAAAACCTGCAGAAAACGGCTAATTGCTACATGGCGACCTTCAGGTTATTTTTGTCACACGACTTTCATTGGCTGCCCCATTCTTTTACCGATGGGGGCCCTGTAAGAAATTTTTTCACCTGCGCATGTGTCGAAATGGGCGGGTCTGTCTGAAATAAAGAAATACTATCAATAACAATACAGATAAATATTTTAAACAAATTTTTGCTTTAACAAAATTACTTAAATTGAATCTCAAAAATAGCTATGTTCTTTCAATAATTTATTATTATTGTAATATTACAAAATTATACTTTTTAAGTTAAAATAGAACCTCTCTTTTTGGCACATGCGCGGTTAAAAAAGTCGCTGTTCGTTAGCCTGTATGTGCTGCAGTGTTTTTGTTGACGTACGACGTGACAAATATAACATTTATTTGAAAAAAGTACAATTTTACAACTGAAAATCGATATAATAGAATCAATCAATGACTCAAATATTTCACGGAGTAATAAGATTTGTAGCATGACGTCACGGTCATGCTAGGATAGGTGGAAATGACTGCTAGATTAGCACAGTTCTTGACGGCTTAAGACCTTTCAGTTGCACGAAATAAAATCAACTACCAGAAGTTTGAGGTTAGAAAACCCGATTCTGATAAAATCGATGTGATACACGAACCTCAAATTTCGGATATTTTATTTTATTTCGTGACACTGAAAATTCATAAATCGAAAAAAGGATAGAACATGACTGAGAAAATACATACTATACATTTGACAGATATTATTATTCGTATATTTTTACTTGTTTTGTGGTTTAGAATAGTTTCTCGAAAAATTTGTTCACATTTCCATGACGTCATGCTAAAATACTCAATTCAAACTAACGAGGTCTTCCCGCTATTCTGGCCTCTTTTTAATTGGTCAGCCACTGACGTACAGTGAGAAAAAATTACTTTTTTGTTTTAAAATGAAGTACAGCCCACAAATATTGACCGATTTGGATAAACAAAATCTGAAAAAAATTATATAAGATTTCGTGCCTGATTTTTAAATTAGGCTTTCGATTCTTTTATAAATAAACAAATTTGACGAAAAAATTGGCCATTTTTTTATTTTACGCTCCCGGTGGTCGTCAATAACAGGACAACTGTTGAAATCGCCTAAGTTGCATAGAGTAACATCAGTTAAAGATGTTCCAATATTATACAAAATAAACAAAAAAATATTTTGTAAACAAATTATTTGTTCAAGAAATGTCTTCTACGATTTTCCATAATTTTACGTGTTTTATAGATATATTGCAAGAAATTTGGATAAATACAATATGCTGATGAAGAAGTTTCTTCTTGAAATTATTATTGTTAATATTATAAACAAATTTAATTAAAAAATGCATTAATCGATCATTTTTATAGAGAAAAATTCGTTTTTCTCGACAAAATTTTTTTTAAATCTGGAACTTTTTTGATAATTTTAGGAAAATTCATAAATCTTTAATTAATCTTATGATTTTTTAAACAAATTTAATTAAAAAATTGATTAAAAGGGCAATTGTTAGCAAAAAAATTCATTTTTACCAATCCCAGTCCTTTCAATTGGGGACTTTATGATAATTTCAGAAACAAATAATAATTTATTGATCAATTTTATGATGCTTTTAAACAAATGTAATAAACAAATGTATAGATAAGGTATTTGTCGAAAAAAAATCGTTTTTTGCGACGTCAATTTTTTAAATTGAGAATTTCATGATAATTTCATTAAAGATTCATTATTCATTGATCAATTTTAGGCCTATTTTAAACAGTTTGAATTTTTGAATTTTTAATTTTTTAAACATTTTTTAATTTTTAAGTTTTTAAATTGGGGGATCTGTCGACGCAAAAATTATTTTTTTCTATATCAGTCTTTTTAATATGGAAATTCATGATAATTTCAGCAAAATTCATAATTAGTTAATAAATAATGCATTTGTTTATTAAATTTATTTTTAAAAATCACAAGATTATTCAACAAATTATGAATTTTTCTAAAATTATCATAAAGTTCCTAATTAAGAAAAGGTTTTATCGAAAAAAATAGAATTTTTTTGTCGAAATATTGCTGATTAATGCATTTGTTTATTAAATTCGTTTGTTCTTTAAACAATAATCATCTAAAGAATAAATCTCTTCATCATTATATTGTTTTTATCCAAATTTATTGCAATATAAATTTGTAAAAAACGTAAAATTATGGAAAATCGTAAAAAACATTCTTTCAGCAATTATTTTGCTTATAAAAGATTTTTTGTTTATTATATAATACTGGAATATCATAAGCTAAGATGATTTCAAAATTTTTAGTATTATTGACGACCACCGGGAACGTCAAATAGAAAAAATTGCCATGTTTTCGCGATATTTGTTTATTTATAAAAAAATGGAAAGTCTATTTGAAAAATCAAGATGGACAACTCTCTTAGAAATCTTATCAGTTTTTTCAATTTTTTGTTGTCCAAATGGGTCAATAGTTGTGGGCTGTACGTTATTTGAATAATAACGTAAATATGTAATAATTATCCTGATTAGAAATTGAAAAATGTGTAAATTTCAATATGAGGGTTCTTATTAAATTTTTTTTATTTAGTCGCAGGAACAGAAGAAAGGTCCGTTTCACTCTGATTCCTCGGCGAAAACTGTTCCATACTAGTGGGTCACGTGACCACATTCCTAACTTACCGACACTTTTTTTATTTCCTAACTTATTTTCACACGAAGCGCCAAATCGAATTGGAAATTTGGTATACTAAATATGAAGCTCTAAGAAAGGTGGATCTGGTCCTAAATTTGAATAATTATTAAAAAGGAAAAAAATATTTACAAAAAAAACTTTTTTCATAATTATCCAAACTTTAGGACCAGATCCACTCTTCTTAGCGCTTCTTATTAAGTATCCCAAATTTTCAAATCGATGTGGCGCTTCGTTGCAAAAAAATTAGGAAATAAAAAAAAGTATCGGTAAGGTAGGAATCTGGTCACGTGACCCACTCGTCACATGGCTTAAAAAAATATTTTTTAGCTATGTAGTGGCGAGCACATAGGAGCTTTGGCAATGTCAGAACCTGGTTCTGGATCAGACGTGGTCTCGATGAAACTAAAGGCAGAAAAGAAGGGGGATTTCTACATTCTGAATGGAAATAAATTTTGGATAACTAATGGGCCAGACGCTGACACTCTGGTGGTTTATGCAAAAACTGATTTGACTTGTGCAAAACCTCAACATGGAATTACAGCTTTTATAGTCGAGAAAGGAACAGAAGGATTTAGTACAGGACCAAAACTTGATAAATTAGGCATGAGAGGTTCTAATACGGGCGAATTAATTTTCGAGGACTGCAAAGTCCCTGGTATGTCAAAATTTTCAAATCTAACTTTTAGACAGATTATCTAATTAGGGTTTTTTTGTTCCGTGGTCCCTCCTTATTTCTTACAAGGAGGGGAAGTGATGGAAAAAGGTGGGGAAATTAGGGGAGGGGTAGTTGGTAAAGTGCAGGATATGAGGGGATAGGAAGTATAGGAAGTTAGAGAAAAGGAACTAGGAGAAGTGAGGGGAAAATAAGTGGGGAATTAAGGGGTGATACGAGGGGAAGAAAGGTAGTGGAAATAATAGAAGAAGTGTAGGGAAATGAGAGGAGGGAACGAGGGGGGAATTGGAGGAGGGGTAATAGGGGAAATGAGGTGGAGTTGGTGCATGAGGGGTGGGGAAGAAGAGGAAATGAGGAGAAATGAGAAGATGGAAAGTAGGCGAAATGAAAGGAAATGAGAGGAGGACAAGTAGGAGAAATTATGAGAAGTGAGAGAGGAAAAATGGTAAAAATGAGGGAAAATGAAGGAAGAAGATGTATAAAAATGAGGAGAGAAATTAGGAAAAATGAGTGGAGGAAATTTAGGAAAATGAGGAAAAATAAAGGGTTGGAAAATAGTGAAGGTAAGGGAAATTATGTTAGGGGAAGTAGATGAAGTAGGGACAATTAGAGAGAACAATTAGAGAACAATTAGAGAACGAAAATAAGGCAAATAGGAAAAGAAAAGTGAAACAAATGAGGACGATGATGTTACGGAAATTAGATCAATTAGAGGAAATGAAGGGAGGGGTAGTCGGGGAAATTATGGAAGAGTAGGTGCATTGAGGGCTAATAGGTAGAGGGAGAGTAAGATAAATGACGGGTGGTAAAGTACTGGAAATAAAGCCACGGATAGTTGAGTAAATGAGTTGAGGAAAAGTAGAGAAAATAAGAGGAGAGAAAATGGAATAACGAAAGAACGAAATAGAGTAACGAAAGAAAATAGAGTAAAGAAAAATAGTAACGAAAATGGATGGTGGGTTATTAGAAAAAAAATTAGAAAAATCATGGCGGAGTAGTTGCATTGTGAGATGGGAAAGTTGGAAAAAGGCAAAGAGAAGTATGAGGAGGAATAATAGGAGGGAAAGTAGGGAAAATTAGGAAATAAAAAGTAAAGAAATAAGAAGAAATGAGAAAACACGGAGGGTATGCAAAATGAGGGAAAGGACAGTAGGCGAAGTGGAGGAAATGGGAGTACAAGTAGGAAAAATAGATAAAATGTGGAAAGAGAAACGAGGGAAAATGAAGGAAGGGGTAGTAGAGGAAATTATGGAGGAAAAGATGCATTGAGAGGTAGGAACGTGAGGGAATTAAGGAGAAAAAAATGAGAAGAAATAGAGTGAGGGAAGTAAAGAAAATTTAGGAAAATAAGGAAAGGGAAATTAGGGATATGGTGACAGTAGTTGCATTGATGGTTAGGAAAGTAGGAAAAAGTAGGAGAAATCAGGAGAGAGTTCGAGTAAAAATCAGAAGATAAAAAGTAAGGCGAATGAGGAATAATGAGTTTAGGGTAAGTTAGATAAAGTTAGGGAAACGAGGGGAGAGGAGGTAAATAAACAAAATCTAGAGGAAGTGAGGGAAGTGGAAGAAGGTGAAGTAGAGAAATAAGGGGAAGAGAAGTAGATAAAGTAGTGGAAATGAAGGTGGGGTAGTAGGAAAAACTAGAGAAAATTAGGGGAGAGTAGGTGCTTTGAGAGCTAATGAGGAGAGGCATAGTAGAGAAAATAAAGGAAGGAAAATGAGAGGAAATGAAGGAAGGTAAATGAGAGGAAAAGGGAGTTATTAGGGGAAGTAAGTGGAAGTAAACGTAGGGGAAGTAAAGAAAATGATCGAAAATGGGGAATTGAGAGGAAATAGCCTGAAATAGGTGAAGTGAGGCGAAATAAGGGAATACGAAGTAGGGGAAATTGGGAGGGTGGAGAAGAAGAAACGAGGGGAAATTATTTGGTAAAAAATTGTATGAATGTAGGGGAAGTGAACATAAATTAGACAGGAGAACTAGAAGAAGTGAGGGGAAGTAGAGGAAATTTGGGTGATGTGAGGGGAAGTATGGGAATATCGGGGGAGTACGGACAGTAGGAGAGGAAAAGTAAATCGGGAGTTTTGAATGACTAAAATAACGTCTTGATAGGCTTTTTTTGTAGCTAATTTTTTTAAAATAATATTTTAGCTGCTAACATTTTGGGAGAACTAAATAAAGGGGTTTACGTTCTATTCAGTGGCTTGGACCTGGAACGCCTTGTTTTATCAGCTATTAGTCTGGGGTAAGTTAATTATTAATTACACTAGTAAAAAAAGTTATTAAATAAAATTAATAAGTATAAATTAAAACAATAAATTAAAATAGCTACATTGGATTTTTGGCTTGGAAATTCAACAATCTTGTAAAAAAATAAAAAATTGGGGTTTAGATTTTTAATCTAACTTTAAATTTGAAATATTTAATAAAAATTTTTTTTTTGGGTATTTATTAAAATTGTTTCTATAACAATCGAACTACTTCATTTCTGGTTGAAAATTTATGCTTTATAAGGTTAAAGCTTAAACTATTTAGTAGCAAATAAATGTATTTTTATTGTTATTGAAAATTCGTCTTTTGACAAAGGAAATTAATCGATTTTTAATCAGTTACAAACAATGGAAATTTCTTAAATTTTGAAAATATAGAGCTAAAAATTATGCAAATTTTAAGACTTATATTTGAAAGGTATTATGTAATTTGAAACATTTTTTGAAAAGATTACTTTTGAAGATTCACAATTGAAAATTCTTTAATTATAAAAATTTAGAATCACAAAATATTAATTTTAAATATTTATAAATAAAAAAGCTTAAATTTCGATGATTTTGGAAATCAAAAGTTCGAAATTTTCCAAACTGAAGAAATTGTGAATGTAAATGATCAAAATTACATCCTATTTAATTTTACATTTTATCATTTAAAAACTTTCTAATTTAAGAATTTCTTTAGGAAAATTCTTAAATTTGTATGATTTTGAAGATAAAAAATAAAGTTTACAATTCTGAATTTTTCAAATTGCAGAAATTTCTAATACAAATCATCAAAATTTCATCTTTTTAATATTTTTAACTTGGATCCTGAACAGTTTTTATATATTTATAAATTTTCAAAATAAGAACTCTGACTAAAAAATTTTTAATGCAAATTCTTGAATTTTTATCATTTGGAAGAGCATAAGTCATGTTTTCAATTCTAAATCTTCTAAATTGAAGAAATTTTTTTATGTAAATCATCAAAATTACATTTTTTCTAAATACATTTTAAACTTGAAGCTTGCATAATTTTTAAGTGTAATTTTTTTAACTTAAAAAGTCTTTAACTTAACTTTCTTGATATTGTTAAACCTGAATCTTTTATAATTTATAATTCTAGAATTCAAAAATTAAAAACTCTTTAATTAAAAAATTTGTTAATATAAATTGTTAAATTTAGATAACTTTGAAGCTCAATAGACAAATTTTGAATTCTAAATTTTCCAAATTGAAGACATTTTTAATTTAACTAATCAAAATTTTTAATTCTACATTTTCAAAATTAAAAAGTGTTTAAGTTGGCAAATTTGCAAATAAAAATTCTTAAATTTTAATAATTTTTAATTGTCAATTGTCAAAATTAAATAATTTTTAATTTGAAAGATTAGAATTTAGATTTCTGCAACTTTGAATAGATCAAATTAAAAATTCGTAAAATTTGAAAATATAGAATAACGAATTATTGCATTTATAAATTTATATTTTAAAGTTATGTAATTTAAAACATTTTTTTGGAATATTTCGAAAATTTAAAATTCTTAAATTTTCAAGATAAATATAAATAAAAAATTCTTAAATGCTGAGGATTTTGATGATTTTGAAGATGAAAATTCAAGAGTTCTTAATTCCATGTAAATCTTCTAAATTGATAAAATTTTTAATTTAAATCATCAAAATTAGAGTTTTGAATAATGCCTAAAACTTAGAACTTGCATCATTTTTAATTATCAATTTAAAACATTAAAAAATCTTCAATTTTTTAAATTGAAAATCCAAAGTTCTACAATTTTGAAAAGTTATAATTTGCTTGCTAGTTTATTTTAATTAAAAGATCGTTAAAAACTCAAAACTGAAGAATTTTCAATTGTAAATCTTGAAAATTGAATTATTAAAACACAAAAAACGTTCAAAATGATATACCTTAAAAATATAAATTATAATTTTTCAAAAATGTAGAACTTTGAATTTTTAACCTTTAAAGTTGAAGAGTTTTTAACTTTAAAAATTCATAATTAAAAACTATGCAGGTTTTGACTTTGAGATATAATTAAATATTCTATAATTTTGATGATTTAAATTTGAAATTTAATTAACTTTGAAGTCGAATTTTTAAACAAAGAAAGATAAATTTTCTACTAAAGTAGACCAATTTTACCACAAAATAGATGAATTTGCAACAAAAAATATAATTGTTTAATTTTGAGTTAGATAAATAAATTTGGAACCAAATAAAATCAATTTTTAACGAAATAGTTCAATTTTTAGCCAAAAAGGTGAATTTTCAATCAAAAACATTAAATTTTAAACAAAAAAAAATCGAAAACGCAACGAATAGAATATTAAAATTTTTAGTAAAAAAATTAATATTCAATAAAAAATCTACTTTAAAAAAAAGAAATTAAATTCTAACCAAAAAGATTAATTTTTTACCAAAAAGGAATAGTTTTTAACACAATACAGGAATTTTCTACAAAAACTTTAATTTTTAATGGAATTATTAACCTCATAGTCGAATTTTCAAACAAAAAGGGTAATTTTCTACCGAGAAAATACAAATTTTCCCCAAAATAGATGAATCTTCAACTGAAAAAGATCAATTTTCAACAAAAAGTACAATAGTTTAACTAGCGGTTAGAAAAAAAGTTTTTATAAAAATAAAATAAATTTTTAACGAAAAAGTGAAATTTTCAATCAAACATAAATTTTTAAATAAAAATATTCAATTAATAAAATAAATTTGCGACAAAAAATTTAATAGTTAAATTTTTGTTTAAAGAATTAAAGTCGAATTTTTAAGCAAAAAAAGTAATTTTCTACAAAGAAAATAAAAATTTTCCACAAAATAGATTAATTTTCAACTAAAAGATATCAATTTTCAACAAGAAATGAAATTTTAATCAAAAATATTAATTTTCTACAAACAAAAAATGATGTTTAACCAAGTATTTTAGTTTTAATCGAATTTTCAAACAAAAAGGTTAATTTTCCACCAAAAAGTCAAATTTTTTTACAAATAATAGAATATTTAAATTTGTAATAAAAAAATTAATATTCAATAAAAAATCTAGTTTTGAACAAAAGAAATTCCAACCGAAAATATTAATTTTCTACCAAATTTTTAATTTTTAATGGAATTATAAACCTAATAGTTGAATTTTTAAACAAAAAAGTTGATTTTCTACTAATAAAAGAAATTTTTCCACAAACAGTTGAATTTTCCACTAAAAAGATCAATTTTCAACAAAAAATAGAATACTTTAATTTAAATTAATTAAAAAATTAGCGACGAAAAATATAGTAGTTAATTTTTATTTAAGATAATTAATGTTCAATAAAAAACAACTAATTTTTAAGAAAAGATATTAAATTTCAAGGAAAAAGATTAATTTTCTACCAGAAGAAGAATTTTTTATCAAAATACATTAATTTTTAACCAAATATTTTAGTTTTTAATGAATTTCCAAACAAAAAGGTTAATTCTTCACCAAAAAGTCAAATTTTTGACGAGGAATAGAATATTTAAATTTTTAGTTGAAAAAATAATATTCAATAAAAAGACTAACTTTTTGCAAAAGAAATTAAATTTTGAATGAAAAGATTAATTTTTCACCAAAAAATAATCATATTTAACAAAATAAATCAATTGTCAACCAAATATTTTTATTTTGAGTGGAATTTTCAGCCTAATAGTTCAATTTTGAACCAAAAACGTTAATTTTTTTCGACAAAGAAAAGGCAAATTTTCTACAAAATAGATGAATTTTCAACTATGTAAAAAATATTAATTTTCTACGAAAAATATATTATTTTAAATTTCAGTTATAGAAATACGTTTTAAGCAAATAAAATAGATTTTTTATCGAAGGAGTCAAATTTCCAATCAAACAAACGAATTTTATACAGCAAGATTAAATGTATATAAAAAAAATTTTCAACCAAAGAAATAAAATTTATACAAAAAAAAAAAAAATTTCTAGCAAAAAATGGAAATTTTTTAAACAAAATATCAGAATTTTAAACAAAAAACATTAATTTTCTACCAAATAATTAAATTTTCTACTTTAGAAAGAATAAAGTTTCAACCAAATATGTAATTCTTTAATTTTCATTTAAAAGAATTAATTTTGAACAAACAAAAAAATGAATTTTCAAACAAATAGTAATTTTTCAACGAAATAAGATTTCCTGCCAAAATAGATGAATCTTCAACTCCAGAAAATTTGACGAGTTTAAAAAAATATTTTGTTCCAGAATTTTACAATCATGCTGCGACGTGGCTTTTCAGTACGCACATGATCGAAAACAGTTTGGAAAACCAATTGCTGAATTTCAGCTAATACAGGTATTACACCAAAAATTAAAAAAATATTTTTTCCCGCTTTTTATTGCAGTCGATAAAAAGTACAGTTGACTTACCTGCTGTCGGTAAAAAGATGCATTTGACTGTCTGATAAAATAAATATTTGGCCTTCCGTTATCATTTGTTGGTAAATGAAGGCAGCTTATTTACCGACTGATGGTTAATTCAGTTAAATTAAATTACTATTAATTTCTTATTGCGATTAATTATTCATGATAAATTAATAATAATTCTAATAGTTTTTCTCGGTTTTTATTGCCGTCGATTAAAGGTATAATTGATCTACCTGCTGCCGGCAAAAATGTTATAATATTTTTATTATAATATACTTTTTTTAAATAAAGAAAAAAGTACTATAAAATATTTATATTATACTATTTGGACTTCCTTTATCAACTGTTGGCAATTAAAGTTTGCTTATTTACCGACTGTTGGTTAATCAAGTTCCTTCATTATTTATGAGTTACAATTTTTAACAGTTCAGGTTAAAATTGCAGACATATGTGGTCTCATAAACTAATAATAATTAATAATAAATTAATATTAGTTTATAATAATAATTATTATTATTCATGATAAATTAATAATAATTGTGATAATTTTCCCGGCTTTTATTGCAGTCGATAAAAGTATAGTTGACCTACCTTCTGCCCGCAAAATATTATAATATATTTTAGAAATAAAATAAAGATTAAAATATTATAATATATTTATATTATAATACTTGGCCTTTCTTTATCAACTGTTGGCAATTAAAGTTTGCTTATTTACCGACTGTTGGTTAATCATGTTCCTTCATTATTTAAGAGTTGCAATTTTTAACATTTCAGGTTAAAATTGCAGACATGCATATGGCATTATCTTCTAATCATTAATTAATAATAAATTATTTATAATTGTAATAAGTTTTCCGGCTTTTATTACAGCTGATAAAAAGTATAGTTTCCTTATCTACTGCGGGTTAAAATATGCATTTTACTGTTAGGTAAAATCAATAATTGACCTTCTTTATCAACTTTTGATAAATAGAGGTTGCTTATTTACCGACTGTTGGTTAATAAAGTTCCTTCATTATTAAAAATGTTTATTTTTCATAATTTCAGGGTAAAATCGCAGACATGCACATGGCTTTGTGTGCTACTAAAAGCTATATTTACACAATTGCTAGAGCATGTGATTCAGGATTTGTCAATCGGAAAGATTGTGCCGCGGTAATCACGTATGCGTCTGAAATGTCAACAAAGGCAGCCCTTGACGTGATACAAATACTTGGTAAATTTAGGATCTAATTTTTTATAAAAATTCGCACCTTCTAAAATTTGAATTTTCTTAAATAATCTTTTTCACATTTTATTATTAAAAAATTTATTATCTAGGATTTAATTATTTAAAAAAATATTACCATCTTTTAAGAATTGAGTTTGGAAAACAATACCACTGTAGGGCCGTTTTCCCTAATAATAACTTTTATTATAAAAAATTTTAAAGAATAAAAAATGTCGAAAAATAAAAAATAATTTATTTTCAGGTGGAAATGGATACATAAATGATTATCCAGCAGGACGTTTACTGCGAGATGCAAAATTATTGGAAATTGGTGCTGGAACATCTGAAATTAGGAGAATGGTCATTAGTCGAGCAATCACTGAAGAATATTCATAATTATAATTCATTTATATAAATATAAATATATTCAATTATAGATATATAAATATGTATATAAATAATTTAGAAAAAATTGATTGACTTTAGTTTTCTAATATCATTTTTTATATACTTTTAAAAAATAGTTGAATTTTCAACATTCCATTTTCAGTTTGAAAAATTAATTTTCACAAAAAAAAATACATTTCCAAAAAGTTAATTTTTAAAAAGCAGATTAATTTTTTACCCAAAAAGACGAATTTTTAACAAAATATATGAATTTTCCACAAAATAGTTGAGTTTTCATTTAAAAAGTGGAATAGTTACATTTTCAGTTAAGGAAATTTATTTAAAAAAACAAAAAATTTTCAACTAGTTGATTTTTCAAAT
>JAWWLR010000002.1:69672482-69726901 GCA_035041075.1 Acraspis erinacei
ACTTAAATTCAAACAAAAAAGACAAATTTATAATAAAATAGGTCTATTCTGTTCTGAACTATTCTGTTAAAAAATCGTCTTTTGAAGCAATTTAACAGTTAGAAATTTGATGTTAAGAATTAAAAATGATTCTTCTATTATTGGTTAAACAGTTTTTCCTTGAAAATTCAACTATTTTATTGAAAATAAATCTAAAATTCATATATTTTCTTGACATTTTTTATTTTTTGGTTAATTTATTCTCTTTTTTGAAAATTTATCTTATTGGGGGCATTCAACTTATTGGGGTCTTTTTGGGTAAAAAATTAATCTACTTTTTAGAAATTTTTTTTTATGTGGGTTCAACTAGTCTGATAAAAACTCGTCTTTTTGGTTCAATTTAAATCTTAGAAATTTCCTTTTTTTGTTAAAATTAATTTTCTAAACTGAAAATGTAACTTCCATTTAAGGTTAAAAAATTTTTTTAAATTCAATTATTTTGTTAAATATTAAACTATTTATTTAAAAAGTTAACTACTTGATAGAAAATTATCTTTTCTTTCTAAATCCGTAGTGTCGGCTGGAAAATTTAACTTTTTTTTAAATTCATGTATATTGTTGAAAATTCCTTTTTTTGTTCTGATAAAAAATAAATTTTTAATTTGGGGTTTAACTATTCCAATTAAAGGTGCATCATTTTAGTTGGAAACTCATCTATTTGTTTCAAACTCTAACTATATTGTCGAAAATTGCTAATTTTTTATTACTAATTTAACTGTTTTGTGGAAACTAATTTTCCTTTTCGAAAAGAAATAATTTTTTGAATTGAAAATTTAATAATTTCGTTTTTGGTTAAAAACTTTTTTTAATTTAATTTTAATTTTATTTTTATTATTATATTATATTTTATTTATTATATTATATTTTTATTTAATTTTTATTTAATTTATTTTTTTAAATAAATAATTTAATTCGCTACCAAATAGTTGAATTTTTAACCAATTAGTTGACTTTCCAAGATAAAAGTTTTTAGCCAAAAATGGAGGTTCCATTTTCAATTTGAAAGATTAATTTTCACAAAAAAAAAGAAATTTCTTCGATTTAAATTGAACCAAAAAAGACGAGATTTTTATCAGAATAGTTGAATCCACATCCAAAAAAAGAGGAATTGTCAATCATTTCAGTGGAAAGGTTAAATTTTTAGTTCAAAAATTGATTTTCAAAAAAAAGAAGAGATTTTGCAAATGATTTGAATTCAACGTAAAAACATGATTTTTTAACAAAATAATAAAATCCTTAGCTAAAATGATAATTTAAAAAAATACGAATTTTTTATAAAATAGTAGAATCCACAGAACATAGGATGAATTAAAACAAAAGAATAATAATTTTCTACCAAAATATAAGGATATTCAACAAGATATTTAAAGGATTTAAAAAGAAAAGTTAATTTTCTACCAAGTAATTAATCTGTCAAATAAATAATTGAATTTTTAACAAAATAGTTGATTTTTCAAAAGAAAAAGTTTTCAAACAAAAATGGAAGTTAAATTTTCAGTTTAGAAAATTAATTAAAATAAAAAATAATTTTTTTTAAACAAAATAGTTGAATTCATATTCAAAAATATGATTTTTCGAAAAAGAAGATTTATATTCTATCCAAAAAGAAGATTTTTAAAACCAAATAGTTGAATTAAAAAAAAGACTTTCAACCAAAAATTGAATAAATGCATCCTAGGTTTAAAAAATTAATTTCGAAAATAAATTTCCACCAGTTAAATTGAACCAAACAAAACAAATTTTTAACAAAATAGTGAAATGTACAGCCACTCAAATGAATTTTCAAAAAATAAGGTAAATTAATATAAAAAAAAAGAAATTTCATGAAAATATATGAATTTTAGTTGTATTTTCAATCAAATAATTGAATTTCCAAAGAAAAAAGTCTTTAACCGAAAATAAAAAAGACCTTTTTAATTTTTTTAAAAATCCTAACTGTTAAATTAATCCAAAAAATTGAGTTCTTAACAGAATAATTGAAATCATATGCAAAAAGATTAATTTTTTGACAAAAAAAAATTTGAAAAATAAATATTCCATAAAGCAGCTAAATTTTTCATTAGCAAGGATTAATTTTCTACAAAATAGAATAATTGTCAACTAAAAAAATGAAACTTAAATTGGGATCGTCAAAATTTCAATTAAAATTTTATTTTCAGAAAAAAACGGAATTTTCAATCATTTCATTGGAATACTTAGATATTCAGGTAAAGAAATTATTAAAAAAAAAATTCAAATGAAATACATGAATTTACAAAAAAAATTAAATCCTTAGCTAAAATGATGATTAAAAAAAAGAAAAATAATTTTTTACCTAAAAAGACGAATTTTTCACAAAATTGAGGAATTTTCAACAAAATAGTTGAATTTTCAATTAAAAGAGATCAATTTTCAACAAAATAATTTCTCTCAACCAAATAGATCAAATTTCAACTAAAATCATGAATTTTTAGTTGGAATAGTTAAGTTCTCAATAAAAAATTTATTTGCACAAAGAAAGGAATTTTGAATAATTTCAGTGGAATAGTTACATTTTCAGTTAAGGAAATTTATTTAAAAAAACAAAAAATTTTCAACTAGTTGATTTTTCAAATAAACAGTTTATTTTTAACCAAATAGTTGAAAAAAAAACAAGTTTTTAATCAAAAATGAAATAATTACATCCTCAGTTCAAAAAATTAATTCTTTCGCAAAACAAGATTAGTTTTCTACCTGAAAAGATGAAACTGTAACAAAATAAATTAATTTCCCACAAAACAGTTAAACTTTCAATAAAAAATGAAAAATGTTAAAAAATATAGTTATAAAGTATCACAAAAGTTAAAAAAAAAAGACTAGTTTTTGACAGAATAGTTGAATTTTCAATTAAAAGAGATCAAATTTGAACAAAATATTATCTTTCAATCAAATGGATAAATTTGAAACTAAAATGAAGAATCTTCAATCGAAATAGTTCAATTTTCATATAAAAATTTATTTTTGAAAAAAATGAATTTTCAATTTTTTCAGTGAAATATTTACATTTTCAGTTAAAAAACATTTATTTTCAAAAACAGAAATATTTCAATTGGTTGAATTCAACTGAGAAATACGAATTTTCCACAAAGTGATTACATCCTTAGCTTGAATGATGATTCAAAAAAATATTAATTTTCTGCAAAAAAATACGAATTTTCAACAAAATACAACAATTTTTCATAAAACACTTGCATTTTTAAACCTAAAATATGAATTTTCAACATTTAAAAAAATGAAATAATTACATTTTCAGTTCAAAAAATTAATTTTGTCGAAAAAGAAGATTAGGTTTCTATCTAAAAAGACGAATTTTTATCAAAATAAATTAATTTTCCACAGCACAGTTAAATTTGCAATAAAAATGAGTAATTTTCAACAATGTACAAGCTAAATTGAAAAAATTAGAATTTTTACGAAATAGTTGAATCCGCAGACAATCATACGAATTTTCAAAAAAAAAAATAATTTTTACCAAACAATGAGAATTTTCAACAAAATAAATGAATTTTAAACGAAGAGGTTAATTTTTCCAGCGAAAACTACGGTTTTTGAACGAAAAAGTTAATTTTTTACGAAGTATTCAATTTTTCAAAATTATAATTTATTTTGTAACAAAATAATTGAAGTTTCAAAAAAAAAATTTCAACCTAAAATGGAAGTTACATTTTCAGTTTAGAAAATTAATAAAAATAAAAATGGCTACCAGTTACATTGAAAATAAATGTACATTTTTTTAACAAAATACTTGAATCAATATTTAAAAATATGAATTTTCGAAAAAGAAGATTCATATTCTATCCAAAAAAATGAATTTTACAACCAAATAGTTGAATTAAAAAAAAAGTTTCAACCCAAAAATTTTAATAATTGCATCCTGGGTTCAAGAAAAAATAAATTTCAAAGAAAAAAAAACAAGAAAAATTTTCCACCAGTTGAATTGAACCAAAAAAGAAATTGTTTGACAAAATAGTTGAATGCACAGCTAATAAGATGAATGTTCAAAAAAAGAAGATAAATTAAACAAAAAAATAAGAAGTTTCAAAAAAATACATGAATTTTATTTGTATTTGCAATAGAATAGTTGAATTTTCAAGGGAAAACCTATTTCATCAAAAATTGAAGATACATATTTAATTTTTAACAACAACAAATTTCTAACTATTAAGTTGATCCAAAGAAGACGAGTTTTTAACAGAATAGTTGAATCCACATTCAAAAAGAATAATTTTTTAAAAAGAGGTTTAATTTTCTATCCAAGAAGACTTTTTAAGAAAATGGTCGAATCCACAGAAAATAAGAAGAATTAAAAGAGAAGATTAATTTTCTACCAAAATAGCCAAATTCTCAAAGAAAGAAAGTTGCCAACCGAAATATGCAATAATGAAATTTTCATTTAAAAAGGTTAATTTTGAAAATAAATTACTACCAGTTAAATTGAACTAAAAAAGAAGAGTTTTAAAGAGTTTTCAAACAAATTAATTTTCTAAAAAGATGATTAATTTTACATTAAAAAAAACATCGATAATTCAACAAAATAGATGAATTTTCAACAAAACAGGTGAATTTGTAATTAACAAATATCAACTTTCGACATAATAGATAAACTGTAAGTCAAGTAGATAGGTAAATTTCCAATTACAAATTTATTTTGATTAAAAAATTATCTTATTAACAAAGTGGTTTAAATTTTAACCACGCAGATAATTTTTTAACCGAAAAGTTGAATATTTTACCGAATGTTACACGTTTCGTATAAAAAAGATCAATTAAAATTAAAATATTATATATATATATATATTTCATAAATTAAAATTATAAATTTTGAAACGAAAAAATATGATTTTTCAACCGAATAGTTGAATTAAAAAAATGAAGTTTTCAACTAAAAATGGGATAATTGCATTTTCAGTTTAAAAGCTAATTTTGAAAAAAAAATTTTACCAGCTGAATTCAACTAAAACACCCGAATTTTCAGCACAAAGATGGATTTTCAACAAAAAAGTTAATTGTCTACCAAGTAGTTAATTTTTCAAATGAATATTTTAATTTATAAGCGAATAGTTTAATTTTGAACTAAAAAGTTAAATTAAAAAATATGTTTTCAAACAATGAAATGGAATAAATACATTTTTATTTAAAAAATAAATAAATTTCGAATAAAAATAAAATTTCTGCCAGTCGAATTGATTTTTTTCGAAAATAATTGAATCCATATCCAAAAAGATGAATTTTTGAAAAAGAAGATTATATTTCTACAAAAAAAGACGAATTTTCAATTAAATAAGTGAATTTTCCATAAATAGTTAACTTTTTAATTAAAAAGTATCAATTTTAAATAAAGTACATTAATTTCAAAAAAATTTCAATTTTCTGCCCGACAATACCGATTTTCATCCAAAAAAGTTATTTTCTCGCTAGTAGTAAATTTTTTAAACAAATAATTAAATTTTTAATAAAATAATTGAATTCGCTACTAAAATAGTTGAATTTTTAACCAAATAGTTGAATTTCCAAGAAAAAAAGTTTTTAACCAAAAATGGAAGTTCCGTTTTTAATTTCAAAAATTAATTTTCACAAAAAAAGAAATTTCGACGATTTAAATTAAACCAAAAAATACGAGTTTTTATCAAAATAGTTGAATCCACACCCAAAAACATCAATTTTCTAAAAATTTGATTAATTTTTTACCCAAAAAGACGATTTTTTAACAAAATAGATAAATTTTTCACAAAATAGCTGAATTTTCAATTAAAAGAGATCAATTTTCAACAAAATAGTTTCTTTCAACCGAAAATAAAATATTTATATTTATAGATAAAAAAATGATTAAGCTTCCCACTTTAAAGATGATTTTTCAACAAAATAATTGAATTTTCAAGCAAATAGTAAAACTTTTAACAAAAAAAATTTAAACGTAAAATCGAGAAAAAAGGGAAAAAGGAATTATTTGTAGAATTAATTTGAAAAATTTTAATTATTTATTCATAATAATTATTCTAATAATATACATGACATGTGTAGTTATATCTCATTTTTCGATTTATTTTCGGCTTACAAGAACGTCTTCTAATAATTATAATCACCTTTTATTTTCTTGTAAAAAAAAAATTTTTCTGGAAAAAATTTGCTACTGGTTGTCTGCCATCTCTTACACATCTATATCTCTATTCACTAACACAAAATTTCAAATTCAAAGTCCTTACTATCGCCCTCTATTTATGAACATTATCAATCTTCCTACCCCGGAGGAACTTACTTTACCGACTACATGTCTCACCCCTTGGGTCATAACCTGACCGCTTTGAAAATTCTGAACAACCCCGAAGCTAAAATCCCAAATCTACCCTAAATGATCTCATCCCTGCCGAAAGTCCTGAAAAATACCACATTATGAATTCCCCATCCGAAACGGTCAAACCGAAACACCCCAACTGCGAAGACTCATCTCCACCCTATCCACTCTGCGCACCAAAATGGCTTCTCTACTTGAGCCGAGTTGCGCTCCGTAACCGCGCAAGAGTCGCAGACCGAGAACGTTGAAAGTACTGGTAAGGGGTGCAGGAGTATTCGGGATGTAGAGTTTGCTCGTCGAGACTGGCGGGAGTGCGTGAAGAACGGAACGGTTCGTGGGGCGAGGTTGTCGTCGGTGAGAGAGAGGCCGCGGGAGTGAGTGAGTGAGGGTGAGGCCGCGGGAGTGAGTGAGTGAGGTTGAAGGCACCTCTCCCTCTAGCTACACCGAGAGAGAGAGAATCGATCTAAAACTAGGAGTCGCCGCAGTAACCGCCGGGAGGAAGCCACTGTTACAATTTGCCCCCATATGCGTTAGCGAAATCTTAGATCGGGCAATCGCTCGCGCACCTGGTGGACGCGGCCGCGAGGATGGGGTATTCCCGTTCCCTGAACGTCGTCGTCGTCGCCGTCGTTCTCGTCTCCGTTGTGCTCCTCTGCGCCGAAAAACCGGCGCGCTAATCGCTCACCGAGAGCCTGTCTAGAGCCCTGGACCTGCCGCTGATGCTGGAGTACCCAACACCTGCCAGAAGCTCAACCTCATCCTCTTGGGTCCTACCTCTGCGGAACCGAGAGGATCGACCCTAGGCGTCATGAACACCAACAACGACCCTTTCGCATGAGCGTTCGTGGGACGGTCCCTTACCTGCAGGGATATGACGTAATGGCAAGAGAGGTAGGCACCTGTTTCATTAACCCTCATTAACCCAAAGTGAACAAATCTCCAGGAACAGGAGACCCAAATCTTGAGGAACAGGAGACCCAAACCCCTCGTGATACAAGTGCCATCTTGCTAGAACCTGCTTTTTCAAATTCCTCAAAAAGCAGAGATTGATTTGATGTCTCCAAGACACCATTCTCTTCCTCTCCTAAAGCTAATTAGCCTCCCTTCCCCATCAAGAGAGCAAAGATGACACTATTCAGCGTACACTTTCCAGTTTCTGCTTTAAAATTCTATCAGCTTTTCTTTTTCCCTTGTCTGACATCGCCTCTTTCTCTTTTTTCATTTCACCCCTATACCCTCTCGTGTCTCTTCCACCCTCTTCGATTTACCAAAGGAGAACACTGCCTCCCCGATGGACCCTTCCCTGTTCCAAATAACTGGCCTGACCTACTTTCCGGCGAGATGACCCCGTGACACCAACATCTCCCGTCTCTCCCGATCCTGCACTGTCGTCTCAATTAATCGACTTTTTCTGTGAGAGTAGCTCTCCTAGTCGATATCATGGCCAGTGTCGAGTGGTCTAGATTGACAAGCATTTCTCGAGGACACCTCTTCAGGAAATGCTTTTCCCTTTAAAGCCCAACTTCCAGATTGACGTTCCCGTGAACCCTACGCGATTGTTTACCCGCCGCCAATCGATATACCGCAATCCGGATAGTCCTGCCGGATTGCCTTGCTCTTCAAACTGGTAACTGATCATCTTTTCTAATAATTAATCTCCTAATAGTAGGATACTTCTCTTCATAAAGGTTTGTTTATTGCACAAAGCGCGGAATCAGTTATCTCCTTTTCTATTTTGGATTCTTTTTATCAAATTATTAAAATTAGCCATCTAAACAAACCAAACATTATTTTGACATGATCCATCTAATCAGGTTCCTAATCATTTCAATTAATCATTTACAAATCATTGCCGATCTCCACTTTTGAGATCCAAGTTGGAATTTAAAAACCTTCACCTTTTAGATTTAGTCGCAGTGCATCGTTTAGTTTCCTCACACCTTGATCATTTTCCTCAGTTTCTCGAGAATGATTAAATCAGGTCACTGTTTTTCGACCATAAGTTGTGCTTGCGACTGCGCACTCTGTCTTTAGCGCCACCCTGTTGAAAACGAGGAGCGATCTAAACATCGTTTTCCCCGCTGAGGCTACTCATTTTAATGCTGGTTAGTATTTTCCTTAAAGCAATTCTTTATCCAGAAATTTCCGAATTCAGATGATATCCTAGAAATTAAGGATGTTGGTTTCTTTCTTTAGAAATATTTCTAACTTGTACTTCTTTTACATTGCCCCAGCCTTAAGGGTACGCAATTTCTTACAGTATTCTACTTTTCCCTCGGGGCCAATTCTGAATACAATTCTATCGTTTTTTGAAGATCTGAATAAATAGTTTGCTCATCCAACCAATCAGTCAGTAATCTATGCACCTCGACTTCTTTGGCCAAGAGAACCCTCCAAGTTTCCAAACATGAATCGAATACCCAATAGAGCGAGTCAGCAACTACAAATACTCCCGGGGAAAAATGCATGATCATATTTTATCCCTGGATTCCGTTTGTCGAGTATTTCCATTTCAGCTCGAGAAAGAATGAAGGGAAAATTAATTTTCCGGTGACCCGATATGAACACTCCATTTACCATCAAGGCGATTATTGCCTCTAGACATTCTCGAGCTCTACATTTTTTTATCCTCGCATTATCAAGTCTTAAATTAGATGCGTGATTATAAACGTTATGATAAAAATCTGTGAAAAACATCAACTTGCAACTAAATAAATTGAGACTTTTTTTAGCAACTTCAAAGCTAGTGACGAAAATACCTATTACTGGGATCGTCAGTAACTTTGTGAATGATTGATTAGTTTTTCAATTTGGTTTATCTTGACCCGCTTGGTTCTTTTTTCTGCAGGAGCTACGAAGCAAGAGACCTTTTAAGATATGGGACAGTTGGCGTAACGTAAGGAAAGGACTTGTTGTTAGCAATTTTGAGGAACTAATACATCGAGGTAAGAATCCAGAAATTATTATTGGTTTCCTCAACTATCAGGGTGAGCCTTAAGGCTCTCAAAATGACTTGGGCTTTCGCCGGATTCATAATACGGCTACAAGAATGCATTATTTATTGTAATATTCCAACAGCATAATCTGAAGGCAATTAAACTGGCTGGAACGTAGAGATTTTTTCTGAAAGATGTTTTTTTTTGTGAATGAAAATTAAATTTTTTTTGCGCCTGTAAAAGACAAACGCTGGCTATTGAGTATGCCACGCTGCAGTCACTCAGTCTAGTCTTAAGTTACATAAAATCTACAAGTAGCATCTCTTCGTCGCTTATGGATCTTCCATAAACTACGTTACCAATTTTACTTTTATACGTTTTTTTGTGTGCTTCTAACGACTCAAATCAATAGGTAATAAATGAACAATTAAAATAAAAAGATAATTTTCAGAGTAAGTGTTGAAATGTTCCTCATTGAATTTCATGTGACAATTAATCCGGATATTACTGCATTGTTAAACTAAGATAAGTACATTTTTAACCAAAAATTGAATAGTTAAACTTTTAATTAAAAGAAAAATTTTAATTGTAAAAAAAACTAATTTTTTACCAAATAGTTTTTTTTCTCAATTATTTCTAACCAAAGAGGTAAATTTTTAACGAAAATTTTGAAACCACAACCAAAAAAATGCATTTTTAAGGAAGTAGTTTAACTTTAAAACCTATTTGATTAAATTTTTAACCAAAAAGTTGAATTTCTAAACAAAAATAATAATTTTCTACATACAAAAACAATTTTTGAACAAAATTCAAGAATTTTCAACTGAAAAGTTGAATTTTCAAAAAAGGAACGTGAATTTTTAAACAAAAAGATGAATTCGTTTCCAAAAAGACGAATTTTTAACAAAATTCAAGAATTTTCAACCAAAAAATTGAATTTTCAGCTAAAAAAGAAAAAATTTTAAACAAAAAGATTCATCTACCATAAAAAGACTAACTTTTACTCAAATTCAAGAGTCCTCAAACACCAACTTGAAGTTTTAATTAAAAAAGATTAATTTTTAAACATAAAGATTAATTTACTACACAAAAAACGAGTTTTTAACCAAATTCAAGAATTCTTAACCAAAAACTTGAATTTTTTTACCAAAAAATACGAATTTTTAACAAAATTCAAGAATTCTGAACAAAAAAGTTAAATTTTTAACTAAAGAAGATGAATTTTTTAACCAAAATATTTGCTTAATACAATAAGACGAATTTTGAACAAAATGAAAAATTCTGAAGCAAAAAGTTCAATTTCCAAACTAAGAAAGACGAATTTAAAAAAAAAATTAATTTACTACAAAAAATACAAATTTTTAATGAAATTTAATAATTCTCAAGTTTCAGGTAAAAAATATGAATTATTAAACAAAAGGATTAATTTACTACTAAAAAGACGAATTTTTAACAAAGTTCGAGAATTCCAAACTAGAAATTTTAATTTCTAACTAAAAAATACGAATTTTTAAACAAAAAGATTAATTTACTAAAAACAAAAAAACAGTTTTAAAAAAATTTTAAAGTTCTCTACTAAAAAGCTTAAGTTTCAACTAAACAGATGAATAATCCAACATAAAGATTAATTCACTAAAAAAAGACGATTTTTTAACAAAATTCAAGAAGTCTAAACCAAAAAGTTAATTTTTTAACTGAAAAAGATGAATTTTGAAAGAAAAAGATTAATTTACAACAAAAAGACGAATTTTTAACAAAATTCAAGAATTCTGAACGAAAAAGTTGAATTTTTAGGAAAGAAAGACATTTAAAAAAATCTTTTATTAAAGTAGTTCAACTTTAAAGCAAGGGTGTTAAATTTTTAACCAAGAAGATAAATTTAAAAAAAAGATTAATTTTCTACTGAAAAGAAAATTTCTTAAAAAGATTCAAGAATTGTCAATCAAAATGTTGAATTTTCAACTAAGCAAGATGAACGATTAAACAAAAATATTAATTTTCTACCAAAATAGACGAATTTTCAATAAATATTAAGAATTCTCAACCAAAAATTGGAATTTTTAAGTTAAAAAAGATGAATTTTTAAAGAAAAAGATTAATTTACTGCAAAAGACGAATTATTAACAAAATTCAAGAATTCTGAGCCAAAAAGTTGAATTTTTAACCAGAAAAGATTAATTAAAAAAAATTTCCATTTAATACAAAAAAAGAGGAATTTTTAACAAAAATAAGAATTCTGGATTAAAAAGTTCAATTTCCAACTAAAAAATACGAATTTTTAAATAAAAAGACTAATTTACGACCAAAAAGACGACTTTTTAATGAAATTTAGGAGTTCTGAACCAACAAGTTTGAAGTTTCAACTTAAAAATATGAACTATTGAGCAACAGAATTAATTTAGGACCAAAAATACGAATTTTTAACAAAATTCAAGAATTCTGAACCAAAAAGTTAATTTTTGAACTAAAGAAGATGAATTTTTTAACCAAAATATTTACCTAATACAAAAAGACGAATTTTCGAACAAAATATAAAAATTCTGAACAAAAAGTTCAATTTCCAAACTAAGAAAGAAAAATTTTTAAACAAAAAAATTAATTTACTACAGAAAGACGAATTTTTAATGAAATTCAATAATTCTCAAACAAAAGTTTAACTTTCAATTAAAAAATATAAATTATTATTGAACTAAAGGATTAATTTACTACTAAAAAGATTAATTTTTAACAAAATTCAAGAATACTCAACCAAGAAGCTGAATTTTTAACTAAAAAGATGAATTTTTTAACAAAAAGAATAATTCACTACATAAAGACGACTTTTTAACAAAATACAATATTTTCGAACCAAAGAGTTTAATTTTTAACTAAAAAAGATCAATTTTTGAATAAAACATTAATTTAATACAAAAACACGATTTTTTGATAAAATTCAAGAATTCTGAACCAAAAAGTTCAATTTGTAGGAAAGAAAGAAATATTTTTTTAATTTTTTAAAAAATTGTTCAACTTTAAAACCTAGTTGTCGCATTCCAACCAATAAAACGAACTTTTAAACAAAAAGATGAATTTCTAAACTAAAGATTAATTTTCTACTAAAAAGAACAATAAAAAAATCAAGAATTATCAAACAAAAAATTGAGTTTTTACCTAAAAATAGAAAGTTTAACAAAATTCAAAATTTTGAACCAAAATGTTGAATTTTCTACTGCAAAAGAAGAATTTTGAATCAAAAAGAGCAATTCGGTATAAAAAGATAAATTTTTAATAAATTCAAGAGTTCTCAAACAAAGAGTTGAAATTTCTACTAAAAAAGATGAATTATAAAACGAAAAGATTAACTTACTACCAAGAAAGACGAATTTTTAACAAAATACGAGAATTCTCATCCAAAAAGTTGAATTCAATTTTCAATTAATTAATAATAATAATAATAATAATAAATAAATTAATTGAATTTAAGAAAATTTTAGAATTCTTAAGCAAAAAGTTGAAGTTTTAAATAAAAAAATGAATTTTTAAATAAAAAGTTTAATTTATGACAAAAAAGACGAATTTTTAATAACATTTAAGAGTACTCAACCAAAAAGTAGATCTGTCAAGAAGGAAAGACATTTTTTTGTTATTTTTTAGAAAGTAGTTTAACTACAAAACCTAGTTTCTAGATTTGTAACTAAAGAGATGAATTTTTAAACAAGAAGATTAATTTCCTGTCGGAAAAACAAATTTTTAATAAAATTAAAGAATTTTAAACTTAAAAGTTGAATTTTTAGGAAAGAAAGAAACTTTTTTTAATTTTTAATAAAGTAGTTTAACCCTTAAACCAGATTGTTTCATTTTTAACTAAAAAGATACAATTTTGAGAAAGATTAATTGCCTACCGAAAAAAAGAATCTTTATTAACATTCAAAAATCATTAAACAAAAAATTAAATTTTTAATTAAAAATAGGAATTTTAACCAAATTCAAGACTTCTGAATCAAAAAGATGAATTTTTCACTACAAAATAAGTATTTTTAAACAAAAAGATTAATTTACTACCAAGAAAGGCGAATTTTTAATAAAATTCAAGATATCTCAAGAAAAAATTCGTTTTTTTCTATGTCAAAATTTTAAATTAGGAACTTCATGAGAACATCAGAAAAAACAATAATTTTTTCATCAATTTTATGCTTTTTTAAGCAAATTTAATAAACAAATATTGGGGCATCTGTGGACGGTAAAATTTTTTTTTTCGATATCAGTCTTTTTAATTGGGAACTTCATGATGATTTCAGCAAAATTCATAATTGGTTGATAAATTTTGTATTTTTTTAAAAACAAATTTAATAAAAACATGCACTATTCGGATATCTTTTGATGGAAAAATTATTTTTTTTCAATGTCAGTCCTTTTAACTGAGAACTTAATGAACATTTCATCACCAATCATACTTAGTTGATAAATTCGATGATTTTTTAAACAAATTTAATAAACAAATACATTATTTGGGTAATTGTCGACGCAAAAGTTTTTTTTTTAAATCTCAGTCTCAGTTTAATTGCATATTTTACTTGTTATCTCTCTTTTAAATTAATTTTTTTATAGTGCAAGACTTATTTATTAATTATTTTCAAAGTCAAAAAAAGATTACGATCTTTAAAAACAATTGTAACGAATTCAATAATTTTTTTCAAATTTTGTGATGACATCTCTTATTAATTATTTTTTTTTATCAGCTGAAAACACATGTTACTAATAATTAGAGTTAAAAAAGTTTAATTGCACATTTTCTATAACATTTTTATTCTTTTAATTTTACTTTTCGATTACATTTTTCTCTATAAATTAAAAAATTTTCCATTTTTCTTTCTAAAAAACATTTTCTTGGGTAGATTTCTTATGTAGGGAATTTTACGGTTATGTTTAAATATCGTTTTTTGGGTTAAAAATTAATTTTTTAAAATGGACCTTTAAGGATTCCATTTTTAGTTCAAAAATTATCTTTTTTACCTGAAAATTCATCTATTTTTTGAAAATTTAGATTTCCCATTTGGTTGAAAAATAAATCTTTTATAGTTGAAAATTTAACTGCTTGGTTAAAAATGGATGTATTTTGTCAAAACTTAACTTTTTTGGTAGAAAATTATTAATCTTCGTGGTTTGAAATTTATTTTCTCTGGTGAAAGGTTCATAATTTTTGTTAAAAATGTGTTTCTTTGGCTGCAAATTGATTTATGTTTTTAAAAATTCGTCTTTTTTTGCTTGACAAAATATTTTTTCACTGAATGATTAAGTATTTCAGGTTTGATTTAAAATTTAAATGTTGAAAATTCAACTATTTTTTGTTCAAAATTCATTCATATATTTAGTTGAAAATCCGACTTTTTTGGTGAAAAATTAATATTCTTGATTAAAAATGTATTTTCTTTGGTTGAAAATTCAACTACTTCGTGGAAAATTCATTTTTTGAATAAAATTTTTATTGTTCCTAAAAACTGAACTATTTTATTGAAAATTCTTTGTTTGTTGGTTGAAAATAATTTCCATAACTAAAAATTAACGTATTCAATTTTTGGTTAAAAAGTAATGTTTTTTAGTTGAAAATTTAAAAATTTGATTAAAAATTCATGTATTTTGTATAAAATTAATGTTCGTGGTTGAAAATTCATCTTTTTGGTTAATAATTAGTCTTTTTTGGTAGAAAGTTAATCTTCTTAATAAATTTCTTTGGTTCAACATTTAACTATTTTGTTGAAATTTTATTTATTTTTTTGCTAAAAATTATTTGTTTAAAGTGAAAATTCTACTATTCGATTACTGGTTCTCAAATATTTTTTTTAGTTGATAATTTAACTAGTTTTTTAAAACTTCATTTATTTTTGCTAAAAATGATTTTTTAAAATGAAAATTAAACTATTCGATTTTTGGTTTTAAATTTATCTTTCATAGTTAGAAATTTAACTATTTTGTTGAATCTTCTTTTATTTTTGCTAACAATTATTTTTTTAAATGAAAATTGAACTATTTGATTTATAGTTTTAAAATGATATTTTTAAATGAAAATGTAACTATTTGATTGAAAATTAATGTATTTTGTCAACAGTTAATTTTTTTGTAGGAAATTAATTTTCGTGGTTGAAAATTCATCTTTTGATTGAAAATTCTTTTTTTTTGTAGAAAATTTATCTTCTTGGCTGAAAGTTCATCCATATTTTTAATTGATAAATCATCTATTGGGTTTAAAAACTCATTTTTTAAAAAGATTTATCATCTTAATAGAAAATTTATATTTTATAGTTTAAAATTGAACTATTTAAATATAATTTTTTTACCAAAAAGACGAATCTTGAACACAGTATATAAATTGTCAACGAAAAACATTAATTTTAAACGAAACATTTTAAACAAGAATTAGTTGAATTTCTAACAATAACGGTAAATTTCCAACCAAGAAGATCATTTTTCTACTTAAATTACGTAACAGCTCAAGGAGGGGAGGGGGTCGAGAGATTTTGTTACAAATTATTATGAAAGCTTAATAACGTTAAGTTAAAAATTCTTTTTTTTACTAAAAATTCAACTACTTTTTTAAAGTATTTTTTTAATTCATCTATTTTAGAAGAAATTTCATCTGTCTTGAATAAAAATGCAACTGTTTGGTTAAAAAGTCATACTTTTTGGTTAAAAATTCTGCTGTTTTGGGAAAAATTAAACTTTTTCGTAGAAAATTTACTTTTTATTTAAAATTAGTATTTTTTTTTAAATGAACTGAAAAATATTTGCAGGATGAAAGTTTAATTAAAAAAAAATGTTTCCCTTTTTATTAGAAATTCATCCGTTTTTGTACAAATTTCATTTTTCTTGAATAAAAATTCCATAACCTTTTCAACTTTTTCTAAAATAAAAATTCATAAGTTTTAAGAAAAATTTCATCTTTTTTGGATCAAAAATTCAATTTTTTCGTAGAAACTGATTTCTTGCTTCATATCTTGATCGTGAAAAGTTAACTGAAAATTGTTTTAAACAGATTTGTTAAATCTAAAAATTCATCTTTTTTAGTAGAAATTTCTTTTTTTTATGAAAATGATATTAAAAATGATTCTACTTCGGTTTAGTATTCAACTATTATGTTTGAAAGATTTGGCTGAATCACTTTGTTTAGAAATCTTTTTGGTTAAGATTTATATTTTCAGTTGAAAATTCATCTCTTTGGTTGAAAGTTGAACTATTTTTTTGAAAAATAATAATTTTTAATTGGAAATTCAACTTGAGTAATTGTAAAAGGAAATACTTAAAAATTTATTTTTTTGATTGAAGGCTAATATTTTGGGTCGAAAATTTAACTGTTTAGTGTGCGAAGCTTTTTTCTTGTTTAGAATTTATTTTTGAAATGAAAATATAACTTTTCCATTTTTTAAAGATTCATCTTCTTTAGCTGAAAATTCTCCTTTTTTGGAAAACAAATTTTTCTTGATAGAAATTTCATTTTGATTGTGTGAAAATGAATCAGGTTCGTGGAAAATTAATTTTTTGTTGAATTCATATTTTTTGTTTGAAAATTCATCCCTTGGTTCAATAATTTAGATAAAATATTCTTTCTTCTTTAAGTAAAAAATATTTATTTGCTTAGAAGTCGTCTTTTTGGTTTTAAAATTACTTTTTATTTTGTACAAATTTTATCTTTTTTGATTGAAATATAAACTAAGACCTTTTTGATGAGAATTTTCCTTTTTAGTTCCAAAACTCAACTAGAGAGGTCCTAAAATCCGTTAATCAAGTTAAGTACGGCCCCTTATATATCATAAGAAATATTTTTTATTTTTATTTTTCAGGGAAGGAAAAGTTGGGCGTGCCGCAAAACGAGAGTGTATCATTGGTGCTCGAATCTGACGGAACGCAAGTTGAGGACGGAGAATATTTCAAGACCTTAGCGAACAACACGATTCTGCTTTTATTGCGGCATGGCGAACGCTGGTGTCCCACTGGCGTTGACATCATACGTGCCGGTATGTTTTCACAATTATTGCACTCAATTTTAGTTTCCTAATCATCGTCTGCCAGACTCACTCGGCGCGATAAATTCTTTCGTGTTGTTTGAATTCATACGTCAGTATGTTGGTCTATTGTCACCTGACGAAGCCTGACCTGTTTTGGCCAAAATGATTACGATTTCCTATAAAGGCATCATTTCCGAGGGATTTTAATTCTATCTGCATGTGGCTGAAATTTTATAATTTTCTATCTCATCATAATGGCAAAGTTTCAGCCAAACTTTCTGCGAGACAATTTCCGATAGGAACATTGAATAGCATTAATTACGATTCTTCTGTAATTATTACGATTTGTCAAATAAGCTTACGATTTGGTAGACAGAACCATGCAATATTCACTCATGTGGTGTATTGATTCCATGCGGATTTGATTATAGTTGACAATATCAAAGTTTCAGTATCAAATATCCCGGAATGATAGGTACCATAACAGCAATTTTCCGGAGACTACGATTTGATCAGACAATTAATCTATTCCTTTTGTTTCAGCAATTTCAGCGATCCCGAAAATAGTTTGCGAGACTATCCATGCGTTGGAGTTGCATGATGAGACGCCATCGTGGAAGATTATGGACAATAAGGGACGAGTCACAGTGGTGCTGCACTGGGATCAGCGATCGTCGTCGTCGTCGCAGGTGCAGCAGTCGAAGGGTCAGGACGCCCAAAGCTCCAAGTACTCTCCGACAAAGAAGGTCGACTTGAGCTCCTCGCAGCGTCCCTCTTTGGTCATTCAGACGAGTCTCGACAAGATCAACTACGGCAAGTCGGTTCACCCCGTGGAACTTGGTCCTCGCTACAGCAGCCCACAAATCACTGTGATAAATCATGATGACATCGTACAGAAGAGTTTTACTAGTCCGAGTAATAGTTCCTACGGGCCCGCCATCGCTCCCGGCTCGATATCGTCTTCACACATGCACGGACGGCTCGTGAAGCAAGGCACCAACTCCTTCGAAAGCACCACCATTCATATCCACACGCCCGAGTGTTCCAACCACATCCACCAACCTGTCACCCGGAATGGTAGTCCTGTCAACGGGGCAGATGGTGGTCCATCTGGCGAGTGCGACTTCCACTGTTGCGCTCTTCATGAGGAGGGACGTAGAATCGCAGTTCACAAGTCGGTCGCGACTTCCCCGATCCAAGATGCTCAACACCAACACCACCATCTGCAGCAGCAGACCCAGGCTCAAACTCCATCGCCACAGCCTCCATCCTCTCTATCAGACGGAACCAGACGATCTATGGGGAAAGGACACGTAAGATTCAGAGACACGGCAGATGAGGAATCGGGTCGCAATGCGGCCTCCGGACCCTTTCATGTTCATCACCATCACCGAAATCATCATCAAGAGGCGCACGACAGCTCCGAGTCTGAGACGGAGAACACGATCATGGAGGACGAGATCGTCACTTCGGAGAAGTTTCTTCTTCTGATCGATCAGCTCACCGTGGACCAGAAGCATCACCTTAGCATCAAGGACATCGGCATCATTCTCGAGAGACTCAGCTCAAAGATCCTAGACGTGGAGCGACTGGACAGGGAAAGTGAGAGCGAGGAATGTTATAACTGGACGATCAAAGCGATCATTCGTGGAGATGTCCTTCGCGAATTAGGAGTTATTTACAACGGGAATTACTACGCTATCTCGGAACACCCCGGGTACAAGGAAGAGTCAGAAGAAAATAATGAGGATAATGAGGAGGAGGAGGAGGAAGACAGACTTTAATAATGCTGTTTTATTAGATAGATAGATTATACACCTATTAATGGTTATTATTAACATAGTACGTACTGAGATACGAAAGAAGGCAGGAGAGGGAAAGACCGCGGACAAAGAGAGACAAGTGACTTTTTCAAAATGTTTTCATAATAAAATGCATCATAATACGATAAATACCTATAAACTTAGTTCTATAAAGACGGTTGTTGAAATGTACTTATTATTGAATAGTATGTATACTTCTAGGAAACATTGGGATACGGATGCTCTCCGTAACCGTCCACGACACTGCCCTATCTAAGACAAACGATTTATTAAAATGACGCATCCCGACTACCGATCATCTCCCTGAGAAGAGAGCTCGGCACGGTTCTTCCCTTTTGCGTTCATCGTTCCTTCCGTTCTTGGACGAAAGATAGTTAAGTGGTGTTTAGTGAAACGATGCAAACGCGAGACGTTATTTCCGTAATCGGATCAAGAAAGAGTAAAGCAAGATACAATGAAAAAAGAAAGCCCCAGGAGTCGACAACATCGGGATAAAGTACTTTCTAAGTGTATTCAATACAAAATAGATCGGCGAAGTGTGTTCATGGCTTCTCAGTTTGTGGTGTTGCTAATGTACCATTCCCTGGTGCTACTAGAAAAAAACTATAGGGACGTGCCAAACTAGAGTTCTTGTAATAAGAGTGAGTTCCGTTCGGCATTTTTTTGTTGCTGAAACCGAAGTAGGTCAGTATTGTAAAACAGGATATGGCGAATATGTTGCACCTCACACCTAATGTTGGGCGCCGAGCGTAGTGGAGCTGCTACTAATTACAAGTAATTATTGGCATGGTAATGGAATTCAGATTAGGAACGACAGAAAAAAACCTAATTCGTGATATACTCTGGTAATTAGTGATATATCGGGCTAGAGTTTTTGGAACGATAATAGAAATAGAATCGGGACGACGATTAAGAAAATTCGGCTTCTACTATTTATTGGAATGATGAAATTAGGATTAGATAATTGGACAAATTTCAGACAATCCAATATCACCCCGAAATCAACAATTAGTTATAAATCTGAAATACCTGATTATTGACGTGGGGCACCAAAAATAGCGAAGCTAATATCAGTTTTTATATACTGATCGAAATCCCGGTAAGAAGCCTTCATTAAAAGGTATTCAAAATTTTGAATCCCTAAGAATGCCGTTTCTGTCCTTCGTTTTCTAATCCGCATCAGGCGGTACAAATAATAAGATTAAAATCCTTTTTAAAACCTTTTGGAGCTGCAAGACACATTAGCAAAATATAGTCTGATTCTATTCACAAAATTATTTTTCACCAGAACCTTCTGCATGGAAATTAATCCTGAAATCGTAAAATGACGGATGTTATGCTTTAAAAAGTTTTTTACCTCAATATTATTAGAAAAACAAGAAATAAAAGTAGCTAGATTTTCTAGATAAAAAGGATTACAATTTTTGTATTTGTTAGTCGCTTTGCGGTATTCGGAAAGATATTGTTGGCGCTAGGTACAAAAAGGGATTCAATTTAAGAGATAACTTCTACTGCTGTGGAGATTCAAACCGTGATGACAAAAACGGGATCAAGAAGTATTCAATATTTCTCACGATAGTACTGGATGCATGCAATTGCTCAATACTTTTTAATGCAAGCCTTATTACCGGGATAGGATTAAAAGGAAAATGTTGACACCTAGACGCTCCAGCAGTGACCATAGAGCATATATGCCTGGAAGGAGCCTCGCGTGTAAAAAATTTGTGGTCGGTTTGTCGATTCGGAGTAAGAAAGAAAGCAATACTGGGGGATAGGATATCTCTCTTGCGCAGCACCGTGATTGGTCGATTCAATTTTGCTCCGTAAATAGCGCTACACTTGCGCATACATGTAAACTATCTAACTTTTATTTAGAGGAAAACGGCAAACAGCCAATCAGATTGCTGCGCGAGAGAGATACCTTATCCCGCTAACTCACAGCCTGTCTCTCTCACTTTGCCACCAACTCTGCAATTGACTGGCTCCCTCCAGATATAAGGCTCCCCCTAAGGCTGGAAGTGGACTAGGGAATAGAAAGAGAGGGAAAATCGAGAAAGTCAGTCTGTCCTTTTCTAAGGATGGCGATTGATGATTCGTCAGTTCATTCTTTTCTAACCAAAGCAGGTGGAAGGTTAGTAAAATCAATCACCGTCCTTAGAAAAGGACAGGTCAAACTTTCCGATTTGTTCTCTTTTTCTAGTGCGTAGTCCATTTCCGAAAGCCGTAGCAAGAGCCACCGAACTTCCATAAACGAGCGCGTAATTCGAACTCAAAGGAAGAAATGTATAGTTTTTAAAAGAAAATTATAAAAAAGGAGTGAAACAAAATATTAAACGTTGACTGTATAATTTTCTTTAAAAATATTTCTTTACTTAATTTGAATTCAAAGCTCGCGGGTAATTATGTAAGCTCGCTAGCGCCTTCTAACGAGTGGTAAAGTCTCCCATTGAATATTCTAACATTACGTTACACTTTCTCGGTAACGTCGAAATCTATAAAGATTTACCATTTGGTGGACTGCGAAGCATTTATAACATAAGGGTTTGACTAAAATTGATTTTTTTTTACGAGAATCAAGAAAAAATATAATGTGCAGTGATTGAGGTTAGATTTCATTTTAATCTCTTGAAAGTCCTTTCGTCTTAAGACCTTAAAAAATCTTTTGTAACTCCTTAAACCTTTTTGAATTATTTTTAAATTCTTGAAAAGGGAACTTTAAAATTTCGTCAAGTCCCTAGTAATTCCTTAAAATTACTTTAATGCTTAGAAATCCAGTGAGTTCTCTTGAAAATCCCTAAACTCCTCCAAATTGTTTTGAATAACCATCAAATTTTTTTAAAATCATTTAAAATTATGCGGAATTTAATAGAATTAATTAAAATTTCTTAAAATCCCATACATTTCCTTTAATTCTTTAAAAGCTTTGATTTTTTTAAATCCCTTGAAATCCCTTCAAATTCATTAAAATCTTTTTGAGTAACTTTTTAATAACTCGCTTGGCATTCTTTAAAATTACTTAAATTGCCTCAAAATCTTATAAAATCTCTAGCAACTTCTTAAACCTTCTTGGATTCTTTAAAAAAACTTTGAAATTTCTTGAAAATCGTTCAATTTTTCTGATTTTTTTAAAATCCCTTCAAATTCTCTGAAATCATAAAAAATCTCTTGAGATTTCCTAAAATCACTTAAAGTCTCTTTAAACCCTTTAAAGTATCTTTGATATCTCCTCCAATTCTTTATTAATTTGACACGTCGAGTTCGTATCTAGGTTCTCAACCAATGAAATTTGCCATAAACCAACAAAGTAGCCAGAAATGAATCCAATGAAAAATATTAATTTCACGATTAATTAAAAACAGGCCTCCGTGAAAAGGTACCCTTAGAATACTCAATTGGCACCGAGAGAGACATTTGGTTTCTACAAGGGCCAGCAGATGTCCCTCCAGGCGAAAATTATCTGCTGGAGGACGTCAAGCTTTTAACCAAAATTCTAGATAAGAATGAATTTATTTGTAAAATTGTTCCAATTAAAAATGGCGAATGATTCAACTCTTATTATAGGAACTCTAGCCAAATCCTTAAACTCTTTCAGCGTCTCGAGTATCGACTTTTTCTACTTTAGCGTATACTTTTCGCCGAATAGAAGCGTCTTTATACCGCTTTATCATCAAGAAATTACTATGCCAAGTTTTAATTGACTGCTAATGGAGCAACTGAGGAGAGTTGAGAATGTTCGATACCACTGCCAAAACTTTGAACCAAGAAACTGGCAGAAACAATTATGAATCGGGCACTGACGCCCTGCAGCACTTCGACTGGTGGTAAGAAATCCTACTAACGTAACAGGGTCTCAAAAGGCGCGAGATTTGAAATTCTTTTTTTCTATGTTCCAATTCTTACCGCTGGGAAAGCTGCCTTAATGGGTTTTGTGCTCTACTTTTACGATATTTCCATCGTTTGTACTTCCGAGGTTGCCTGATTAGATTGTCAACAAAAGTTCTCCTTTACCTCGCTTTTTCGCTTCTGCGAGAATTTGTTCTTCCCATGTGTAACGATAACTTTTATCATATTTCTCGTATTTTGTGAACGTATTTTGTATTTAAGAAAACATTTTAGACGTATTAAAAATATGGTCCGAATTTGATTTCGGATCCACTGTATATTATTTCGCGCGTAATAAATCATTTTGTTATCTATGTTTAGGCAATGCGACAATGTACATTCGTAAATTACTTCGCACTTTTCTCACGCCGAACGAAGAGAGGGGCGGATTTGATCTTATCTAGGTGAAAAATGTTCTTGATGAGCCAAGAAAGCTGAAACATAAAAGGAAGGATTTAAAATAAAGTAGTCTGACGGCATCGAACGATAGACGATGCCTCTAGACATAAAAATAAAATAAAATAAAAAAGGAATCAATTTTTAAAGAAAAGTTTAGTTCTCTTTAAATCTTTGTATACGTTTTTATTAACAAACTTGGTATCAAATTGTTTTTCATGTTTGCAATTAGAGGACAATCCGCTCCTAAAAAGTCATGAAACCAGAGCGCCCTCGTAAATCGAGAAAAATTTCCTGCAGCATAGAGAAAGTTGCCAAAATTTTACAAGTGCCAAACGCGATTTTTACCCCAGGAAAGTGTTTCTGATTTGCTTATTTGAAGGGCGCTTGGGCTTCAAGGAGGTACGTTTTTTGACAAGTTTAAATTAAGCAAAAAGGGATGTCTACTGTTTCATACCAAATTTCATAAATTGAATACAGTTGATAAAAATTATATTTGTTAGTTTTCTCTCAACAGACATCTTGAAAAAACGTGCCTCTACATTTTTAGGCGATATCAGACGGATCGCAAATGGCAAAGGGAGATCGCGATTGATGAGTCGGCTCACTTCCGCTTTTAAAGGATTTTCATCGTTTGACGAGAGCGGAAGCCGCGATATAAATAATTATAATAATAGAAAGGATTAAACGGGAGATAGGAACACGTAAGGCGGCGATCGACATTCTAAGACTTTGCAATTTTAATATATTTCTATTGTAAGTACGATGCGAGCGAGACGAACTACTTAATAAAAAATAACCGCCATCATCTCACGCGATCAAATATTGAGAGTCGAAAAAAAAAGATGGAAGAAAGACAATGCCTTGTGTCTTTTTCCAGAGTTCACGCTCAGATCTCATTCGCGTCGCTCCAATGCAGTAGGACTTTTCGTATCATAATTTCGAAACACTTCGATAAAACAAACAACAATGTTGTCGGTTGTGCGAAACGCGTAGCGTCTTTATAATCGATAATCAAGAACGTGATATACATATAAATTATTATCAGATTAGCAACAGTCGAGGAGATTCGAGCGAAAAAACAGAAAGGGCATGACTGCAGCGCCACTAGACGAGCGCGTCCTGAACTAACTAGTGCAGGTGGCACTTCCAAAAATTTCGTACCATGTTCATTTGAATAAAATTCTTGGTAGAAAATAATTTTTTCAAGATCGAGTTCATATCTACGTTATTATTAGGCTTATGTCCATGTATGGGGATGAACCTTACAATAATGAAGATATGAACTCGTTGCAAAAAATTGCTTTGTATCACGAATTTATTCCCATAATGTATCGATAGTTTATGTATAGGGATTATGTATAATCTGCCGTAAAAATATTTTTTTGTCTTTAAGACTTTCTTGCTGATCATAACTGCGCAGTAGGTACCCGTGGTGATTTTACCTGCGCAGTAGATCTGAGTACCTTTGATAGCCTTCTGCGAGCATCAAAAAAGCGTAAAAGACAATTTTGACTATACTTAATCACTTTACATTAACTTTCTCTAAATTTTGCGAAACTTTTTAACTTGAGATTCGTCCAAAGTTAATTTCATGCGAATCTCCTTGGAAAAGCGCCGTTTCGGCGATAGGAAAGAAACCCAAAAATTAAAAGGAACACACGAGTTTCAAGTTGTACATCCTCAGGGTGCCCGAATTTTCAGTAATGATGCGAGAATATTATTGTCAAGTTTGATTTTTGTTAAAAATTACATTCTTCGTGTAACTGAATTTTATGAGTGGAACGGAGTCAGCAGAGATTTCGAACGAGATTTCATACACGAGTAAATATAATTGTTTTGCTGTGGAGAAATTTGCATGAGAAATGGATTTACTCCATCAAAACTTGGCCTCTTAGTCCTGAGTTAATTAATTCCATTTTCAATTCAAGCGTTTCTCGAAATTGGCAGGTCCCTTACTCGAGAACACTCACCCTACTTCCGTGCATACCACAGAACTTCGAAAACAAGTTGGCTGAAAATAAAATTTTACGAAGATCAGTTATCAAAGTTTTTAAATTCCAGTCTTGAACTTTCGGAATCTCTTCTCTACTCTCTTCCAATTTTACATTCTTGGTGACGTTAATAAAACTCTGAAAAATCACAAAAGTTTAAAATTTCGTTTTCTGATTTTGCATTCACTACTCGATAAATGTTTCATTTTTCTTTTTAAAATATACTTACTTTTCTCTTCTATATCAAGAAATACAAAGCGGAGATTTATCGAGTGGTTTTTGCAGTCTATGTTGAAAATTTATGTACAGGAACTTCAGAGGATCTTGGACATGTTTTTTGATGCGAGCCTGTACATTTAACCTTGACGGTTCCTCTTACAGGCATTTTTTAAAGATACCTGTACATGATCCTACAAATGGAACCTGCACTGACAAAGGAAACATTGAATGATCGAGTATATGTACAGGTACCTTTTTAATATGTATTAAGGCAGGGGTTCACGTATAGGAACTCTTATCGGATAAAAAGTATAATAGCCTGCATAGGTTCTTTGTATGACCATGTACAGGTTTCTGCGGCAAATCCTTGTACAGGTACCTTCGTCAAATTCCTTTGCAGACTCGTATCCAGGAACATGTCCAGAATTATCCGAGGTTACTGTACGGGAATTTTAAGCTGGGTATTTTTAAGGAAGAACTGAGTAAGATTCCTTTTGGATTGCGACGTGAAAAGGAGGTGATAATTTGATAAGGAAAAAGGGAGAAGGCAGTAAATTTAGTATTTAAAGGTAATTTTGGAAGATTTTTTTCCTTAATTGACCCTTTTCGATCGCACCGTACATTTTTCAGCGCCCCCTGTACCATCAAAAGCGAACTTCATTAGAAGAGGAACTCTTGGCGTCACCTTAGAAGGAACAGATCCCAGAAAGTGGATTTCTTTTTTTCCTTCAATCACCAGTGGCTATAATGTGAAAAAAGTATTGGTTGGATTTCCAAAAATGGCAAATCAGGGCTCGTTTTAAATAAAATTAATAATATACAAGATGCGGTATCAATCTTTTGACCCTCTCCATATTTTCCTTAATTTATCAATGTTTTCCTGAAGAAAATATCTTTATTAGTTTTCTTTACATTTCTTAATTACACGTGCAAATAAAGAAATTAGCCTTACAAAAAATTTGCACGATGTTAATCCGACCAATTTTTTTCACTACGCACCTTTTTCAGTTTTATTAATAAAGATCTTAAGTTTTAACTCATTTGATTTTTTTGATCGGCATTTCTGAAGACTTTTCTTTGGTAGACGTAATTGGTGAAGAATAAATAAAAAATACGTGCCAAAAATATACCGAGGCACTTGCGAGATGGAGGCAGAAGGCTATCGTCATTGGGTCGCTCCGTGTCCTCAAGACAGATGAGGTTTTCACCGACTTGTTGTGATTTCCTTGTACTTCAGGGTCAGGGAATTCTAGAAAGCCAGGGAATTTTAAATTTGTCAAAGAAAAAAAGGAAAAAATAAATTAAATTGTAATTAATTTTATTGTTTTGTTGAAAACTCATCTATTTCGGTAAAAATTATTTCCCTCTTTATTAGTAAATACAACTGTTTTGTTGAAAATTAATCTGCTTTCGTTTAGGATGCAAATATTTTGTTACAAATTTGTCTTTAATGTTGAATTCGACTCTTTTTAGGTTTTCCTTGTTTAAAAATGCAATTTTTTCATTAAAAATCAATATTCTAAACTGAAAATTGGCCTTCCGTTTTTTGTCGAAAATTTATCTTTTTCAAAAGAAACCTAATCTTCATATATTAAAAATTCATTACGTTCAAATATTTGTCAAAAATTCCTGTATTTCTTGAAAATTAATCTATTAGGGTAGAAAATTTATCTTTTCGGTTGAAAACTGATCTTTTTGGCCGAAAGTTATCTTTTTTGGTTAAAAATGAGTTATTAATTAAAAATTAATTTTTCAATCGTTACATTTTTTTCGAAGATTGATCTTTTTTTATAAAAATTTAAGTCTTTTAATTAAAAATTTATTATATCAGGTTGAAAAAACTTTTTTTGCTGAATAAAAAATTTAAGGGTTTTTTTTTAAATCGTTTTTTGTTGATTTTTTTAAAACTAAAATGTTGGCTATTTAATTTTTTGATGAGAAAGTATATGTTTCATGTTAAACATTTTATTATTTAATTAAACAATTTATTCTATGCAGATGAAAATTAATTTTTTTACTGAAAATTTACCCATTCTACTTTTGGTTGAAAATTTGAATTATTTGGTAGAGAATTTATATTTTAGATTGAAAAATAAATTATTTGTTTAAAAATTAATTTTTTCATTGAATATTCACTAATTTAGATACAAATTTATTATCTTTGATGAAAATGTAACTATTTATAAATTGACGTTATTTTCTCGACCAGGGTGAATAATTAATTAAATTCTTAAATTTGATCTATTTTATTTTTGTTGTAAAATCCATTTTTTTTTGTTGAAAATTTGTGTTCGATTTTTTAACTGCAAATGTAACTATTCTGTTTTTGGTTAAAAAATTATCTAGCTAAGTTAAAAATTTACCTTTTTTGTTAAAACTTAATTTTTCTAACTGCAAATTTAAATATTCTATTTTTAGTTAAATATTTAAATTTTTTATTTAAAAATTTATGTAATTTGTTAAAAAGTCGCTCTTTTATTAAACATTTACTTTTCTAAGTGTTATTTTAACTATTCTCTTTTTGTTTACAAAATTTAACGTTTTTAGTCTAAAATTCATATAGTCTGTTAAAATTTCGCTTTTTTCTTCAGAATTTATTTTGAACAATTCAAATAAAAATTAATTCTTTTGTTTGCAGATACATAATTTAAGTTAAAAATTTAGATCTTTAACTGAAAACTTAACAATTTCATTTTTAAAAGGGAATTTTTTTTTTCATAGAAATTTAATCTTCTAAGTTGAAAATTTTACCATTTAGTTGAAAATTTATTTGATTTAGACACAAAATTATTTCTTTAGTTTATTCATTTTCTTGATTGTAAATTGTAAAATAAATAAATAAATTGATTGTAAATTCAACTATTCAGCTACATTTTTTTTGGAAGATTTATAACTGTATTTAAAATTTGTGTTATTCAACTGAAAATTTAGCAATTAAATTTGTTGTAGGAAATTGATCTTTTTTGATAAAAATTTAATCTTCTTGCTTGAAAATTTTTAGTATTTCGTTAAAAATTTATGTTATTTGGATGAAATTTTTGTTGTTGAAAAAAATGTAACTATTCTATTTTCGTTGAAATTTTGTTTCTACTTAAAAATTAATGCACTTTCTTGGAAATTTACCTTTTTTTTGGTAGAAAATTTATTTATTTTGTTGGAAAATCGTGTCTTCCGGGTTAAAAGTGGAACTACTTCGTATGAGATTTTTTTCATTATTAACTGAAAAATATTTATTGTAATCATTCCTTAAAAAATACGTTCTTTTATATAAATTTATTTGTGTAATTAAATATTGAACTAATTTATTTTTGGCAGTAAATAAATTTTTGTTGAAAATTCATTCATTCTGTTGAAAAATGGTATTTTTTGTAGCAAATTTACCGTTTTGTGTTGAAAATTCAACTAGTCAGTTCAAAATTCATTTTTTTTGGTTTAAGATTTATAATGTTACTTAAAAATTCATTTCCTTACCTGAAAATGTAACTATTTTATATCCTATGTGGACCTTTATCTTTTTTTGATAGTAACTTAATTTTCTTAATTAAAAATTGTATTATTTTGTTGAAAATTTGTATCATTTGCTTCATTTTGTAACAAAAAAAGATATTCTATTTTTTATTGAAAATTTATCTTTCTTAGATAAAAATTCAATTATTTTGAAAGAAAAAAATCTTTTAGGCTGAAAATTAAACGCCTGTTGAAAATTCCTCTTTTTGGTTTAAAAATCATTTATTTAATATCACTGTTTTTTTTAATAAAAATAAAAATATGTTTGGTGCAAACATCAACTATTACTATTGTTTGGCGGAAAATTGAACTATTTTATTTTAAATTTATTTTTTCTTGTTTGAAAATTAATTGTTGCAACTAAAAATTTAATTAATTAAAAATAATTTTAGTTTAAAATAAATTAAGCCACAAACTTTTTTTTGTTCGAATCACGTCAAAACTCGTTCTTGAGACTTCAAAGAATCTCCGCGTTATGAAGCACCCAGTGTACGGAAATAGTTTCCTCTCGAAAGCTGCTTGCTTGAAAGCTGACTAACTCTCTGTCTTATTTTAAGAATTCTACCAACTCAATAATGCTTTATTTTTAATTAAAATTTAATTTTCTATAGCTTAATTTTGGATTATTTAAAAATATGTTTAAAAGTATAATGATAATTAAAAGGTGTATAAATTGGAATGGCTTAGGCAGAAATTAGACTTAAATAATAACAATTAAATATTTAATCTGTTATTTAAAGAATTCCTGGGCAGTAAAATTCAATCATTTTATAATATTATTATTGTCTCGTAATAATAAGAGTTAAAAATAATATATTTTTATTCACATCAGTCTTAGTTACTCTATAAAATATTGTTAAAGAAACAGTTGAATTAAACCAAAAAGACGAGTTTTTAACAAAAGTTGAATTTTTAACCGAGAAAGATTTTTCCTTCAATTAAGAAAAAATTTGCATGCATCATGTTAAATTTTCAAGCTAAAAATATTAGCTTTCTAAAACAAATTACATGTTTAACCAAAAAGTTAAAATTTCAATAAAGAAGATTAATTTTCTAGCTAAAAAGACGAATTTTCAAAAAATTACATAAATTTAAAAACAAATTGAATTTTTTAACTTAAAAATATCAATTTTTTACAAAAAATGAAATACTTAAATATTTATAAACAGAAATTATTTTCTCATTGAAAAAATAAATTATCTACAAATCAGTAAAAAACTCTACCAAATAGTTGAATTTTCTATAAAGCAGTTACATTTTAAACAAATAATTGAATTTTTTACCAATTAGTTGAATGTTTTACCAAACAGTTAAATTTTCTACCAAATAGTTGAATTCTCTACAAAATCGTTGAGTTTTCTAGAAAATAGTTAAATTTTCAACAAATAGTTGATTTTTTTACCAAATATTTGAATTTTTTACCAACTAGTTGAATTTTCTACCAAATCGTTGAGTTTTCTACAAAATTGTTAAATTTTCTACGAAATAGTTGAATTTTTTTACCAAATAGTTGAATTTTCTATTGAATGGTTGAATTTTCTACAATATTGTTCAATTCTTTACCAAATACTTTACTTTTTTTATCATATAATAAACATTTCTGACAAATAGTTGGATTCTTTCTACCAAACAGTTGAATTTGGTACTAAATAGTTGAATTTTATACTGAATAGTTATATTTTCTACCGAATATTTGAATTTTCCACCAAATAGTTGAAATTTCTACCAAGTAGTTGAATTTTCTACCTACCAGTCTAATTTTATACCAAAAGATAAATTTTCTACCACGTATTAGAATGTTTATATGAAATATTTGAATTTTCTGCCAAATAGAGGAACTTTTTAGTTGAATTTTACACCAAAGGGTTGCATCTTCTATCAAATAGTTAAATTTTCCACTAAATAGCTGAATCTTCTGCCAAATACTTCAAGTTTTTCACCAAATAGTTACATTTTCTGCTAAATAGTTGAATTTTCTACCAAATCGTTGAGTTTTCTACAAAATAGTTCAATTTTCAACAAATAGTTGAGTTTTTTACCCAATAGTTGAATTGTTTAACAAATAGTTGATTTTTTTTACCCAATAGTTGAATTTTCTACCAAATTGTTACATTTTTTCTACCAAAAAGCTGAATCTTCTATCAAATACTTAGATTTTTTCTATCAAATATTTGAATTATCCAACAAACAGTTGACTTTTTTTATCATATAGTAAAATTTTCTACCAAATACTATCTATTTTTCTACTACATAGTTGAATTTTGTACCGAATATCTGCATTTTCGACCAAATAGTTGAAATCTCCAACAAACAATTGAATTTTTTACCAAATATTTGGTTTCTCCAACAGACAGTTGACTTTTTTACCAAATAGTCGAATTTTTTTACTAAATAGTTGAGTTTTCTACCGAATAGTTGAAATTTCTACTGAACAGTTGCATTTTTAACAAATAGTTACATTTTCTAATAAAATAGTTGAATTTTCTACCAAATATTTGAATTTTTAACAAATAGTTTAATTTCCACCAAAAAGTTGAATTCTGTCTACCAAATAGTTAATTTTTTCTAATGAATAGATGAATCTTCTAACAAATACTTTAATTTTTCTACCAAATAGTTGGGTTTTCTACCAAAGCTTTAAATTTTCTACTGAATGGATGAATTTTGTACAAAGTTATGAAATTTTCTACCAAATAGTTGAATTTTCTAACAAAAGTTTGAATTTTTCTACTAAATAGTAGAATTTTCCAACAAATAGTTGAATTTTTTACCTAATAGTTAAGTTTTCCATTAAATAGTTGAATTTTCTAAAAAGCACTGTTAAATTTTCTACGAAATCGTTGAATCTTCTACTGAATGGATGAATTTTCTACAAATTTGTTAAATTTTCTACGAAATATTTGTTTTTTCTACAAAATAGTTGAATTTTCTACCAAATAGTTTAATTTTTAGCCAAATAGTGAAATTTTCTACTGACTGGTTTAATTTTCTAAAAAAAACTGTTAAATTTTCTACCAAATAGTTTAATTTTTTACCAAGTATTCAAATTTTATATTAAATAGTTGAGTTTTCTACCAAATCGTTGAATTTTCTACTGGATGGTTGAATTTTCTAAAAAACTGTTAAATATTCTATGAAATCGTTGAGTTTTCTACTGAATGGATGAATTCTCTACAAAGTTTTTAAATTTCCTACTAAATAGTTGATTTTTCTACTAAAAGGTTGAATTTTTTCTACCAAATAGTGGAATTTTCTACCAAATTTTTTAATTTTCTACCAAATAGTTCAATTTTTCATGAAAAAGTTGAAGCTTTCCACCAAATATTTGAATTTTTAACAAATAGTTTAATTTTCGAGCAAAAAGTTGAATTCTGTCTACCAAATAGTTGAATTTTTTACCAAATAGTTCATTTTTTCTACTGAATAGACGAATATATTCTGAAGATACTGAATAGATTCTACCAAATACTTTAATTTTTCTACCAAATAGTTGGGTTTTCTACCAAATCTTTGAATTTTCTACTGAATGGATGAATTCTCTACAAAGTTTTTAAATTTTCTACCAAATAGTTGATTTTTCTACTAAAAGGTTGAATTTTTTCTACCAAATAGTGGAATTTTCTACCAAATATTTGAATTTTCTACCAAATAGTTCAATTTTCCATGAAAAAGTTGAATTTTTCCACCAAATAATTGAATTTTCTACCAAATATTTGAATTTTTAACAAATAGTTTAATTTTCAAGCAAAAAGGTCTACCAAATAGTTGACTTTTCTACCAAATGTTTGCATTTCCTATGAAATAGTAGATTTTTCTACCAAATAGTTGAATTTTTCACCAAATAGTTAAGTTTTCTATTAAATAGTTGAATTTTCTAAAAAAAAACGTTAAATTTTCTACGAAATCGTTGAATTTTCTACTGAATGGATGAATTTAATACAAAGTTGTTAAATTTTCTACGTAATATTTGTTTTTTCTACCAAAGGTTGAATTTTTTCTACCAAATACTTTAATTTTTGGCCAAATAGTGAAATTTTCTACCAAATCGTGGAACTTTCTACTGTATGGTTTAATGTTATAAAAAAATTGTAAAATTTTCTACCAAATAGTTTAATTTTTTACCAAATATTTAATCGCTGAGTTTTCTACTGGATGGTTGAATTTTCTAAAAACCTGTTAAATTTTCTACCAAATCTTTGAACTTTCTACTGCATGGATGAATTTTCTACAAAATTGTTAAATTTTCTACCAAATAGTTGATTTTTCTACCAAGAGGTTGAATTTTTGCTACCAAATAGTTTAATTTTTAACCAAATAGTGAAATTTTCTATTAAATAGTTAAATTTCCCATCAAATCGTGGAATTTTCTACTAAATGGTTGATTTTTCTAAAAAAACTGTTAAATGTTCTACCAAATCGTTTAATTTGCTACAGAATGGATAACTTTTTTACAGTTTTGTTACATTTTCTACCAAATAGTTAAATCTTCTACCAAAATGTTGATTTTTTTCTATGAAATAGTTGAATTTTCTACCAAATACTTTAATTTTTTACTAAATATTTAAATTTTATATTCAAAAGTTGAGTTTTCTACCAAGTCGTTGAATTTTCTACTGAATGATTGAATTTTCTAAAAAACTGGTTAATTTTCTACCAAATAGTTAAATTTTCTACCAAATCTTGGAATTTTCTACTGAATGGATGAATTTTCTACAAAGTTGTTAAATTTTCTATCAAATATTTGATTTTTCTACCAGGAGGTTGAATTTTTTCTACCAAATAGTTTAATTTTTAACTAAATAGTGAAATTTTCTATTAAATAGTTAAATTTTCCACCAAATCGTGGAATTTTCTACTAAATGATTGAATTTTCTAAAAAACTGTTAAATTTTCTACCAAATCGTTTAATTTCCTACAGAATGGATAACTTTTCTACAGTTTTGTTAAATTTTCTAACAAATAGTTGAATCATCTACCAAAAGTTTGAATTTTTGCTATGAAATAGTTCAATTTTCTACCAAATAGTTGATTTTTTTACCAAATGGTTACATCTTTTATTAAATAGTTGAGTTTTCTACCAAATCGTTGGATTTTGCTACTGAATGGTTGAGTTTTCTACCAAATCTTTGAATTTTCTACTGAATGGATGAAGTTTCTACAAAGTTGTTAAATTTTCTACCAAATAGTTGTATTTTTAAATTATCAAGACAAGTTTTCTACGAAACAGTTTAATTTTCAACCCAAAAATATGAAGTTTTGAGTAAAAATATGTTCAACTAAAAAGACAAATTCTGAACAAAGTACATACATGAACTTTTAAAACCATAGATGAATTTTTAACCAGGGAGATTGATTTTTTTAGCAGAAGAGAACAATTTTTAACAAAATAAATAAATCTTTAAATAAATAGTTAAATTTTCAACCCAAAAATATGAATTTCCAACAAAAAGTTAAGTTTTAACCAAATTTACGAATTTTTAGCAAAATAAATAAAATTGATTTTTTTTGTTCAAGATTCATCATTTTGGTTAAAAACTGATTAGTTTTGTTAAAAATTTAACTAATTTTTCGGAAATTCGTTTTCCTTTTGGGTAAAAATTTTATTTTTTATTTTTTGCTCAAAATATTCATATTCATATATTTTGTACAGAATGGGTCGTTTTTTGTAGAAAATTAATTTTTTGGGTTGATAATTTAACCATTTGGTTGAAAGTTAATTTTTTTTGTATAAAATTCATTATTTTAATTAAAAATTAATTTTTGTCGTTGAAAATTTAAATTATTTCCTGAAATTTTTATTTTTTAAACTGAAAATTCATTTTTTTTATTTGTAAGAGAAAACTGATATTTTGGTTGAAAATTGGTCTTTTTTGAAGAAAATTATTCTTTTAGGTCGAAAATTCAAATATTCGGTTAAAAAATAATTTTGTTTACTTGAAAATTTATCATTTTAGTTAAAAATTTATATCTATTATTAAAAACTTAACTAATGTCTTGAAAATTCATTTTTATTTTGGGTTATTTTTTTGTTTTGTTAAAAAATCTTGATTTTAGCTAAAAATTGATTTCTTTAATTGAAAATTAACTAATTTTTCGAAAATGAATTTTTAATTAATTTAAAAAATTGATTGTTTAAACTGAAACTACAAATATTACATTTTCAGTTGAAAATGTTCTTTTTTAGTTTAAAATTCATTTCTTTTGTGTATAATTTGTCTTTTTTCGCAGAAAATTATTATTTTTTGGTTAAAAATTAATTTTTTGGTTTGAGAATTCATAATTTTATTTAAAAATAATTTTTTTCAAAAAATGTCGATGGATATGCTGCAGTTCTATTTTTGACTTGAAGAGTAAACCTACAACACGAGTCGAGTAGTCCAGTGGGATTGAGGAAATCTGTTTCGGCAGGAACATATGGAAGGGCGCTATTTTTAGGCAGCTCGCACTATAAATGGTTATATAGGCCTTGGGTGACTCAATACCGGAGGAATAATATTTTTCCACCCTTCATTTAAATTTAAAAAAAAAATTTATTTTTCATAAATCTGTGACTGGTAGTTACCAAATTATTACAAAATTATTTATTTGTAATTTAAAATCTTCTCGTTGCTAAAAAGTTTAGAATTTTCGACTGAAAATGAAAAATATTCAAACAAAAATTGAATAGGTAAATTTTCAGTTAAAAAAAATTTTTAATTTAAAAAAAACGAATCGTGAACGAAAAACATGAATTTTCAACTAAATAAGATAAATTATTAACCAAAAATGGACTTTTTGTATTTTCAGTTATAAAAACAATTTTCAAGTTTTTATTAATGTTAAATTAATGTTAAATTTATAATTAAATTATAATTTGTTATAAAAAATGTTCAAATTTTTAACTAGAATGATGAATCTGTAATAAAAAACATAAGTTTTAACCAAATAGTTGAGTTTTCTATCCAAAAAATACATTTTACACAAAAAAGACAAATTCTATACAAAATATATGAATTTTAAACTAAAAAAGGAAAATTGTTAGCCAAAAATAGAATAGTTCAATTTTTAGTTAAAAATAAATTTTCAAATCCATAAATAAATGATAAATTGTAAACCAAAAAAATAAACAAACAGAGAAAAATCAATTTTTTTCCAAATAGAATACATTTTTAACGAAATAGTAAAATTTTAAATCAAAATGATTGAATTAAAAAAAAAGATTTTTACAAAAATAGAATAATTAAATTATTAGTTAAAGACATTAATCTAAAACAAAAATGATGAATTTACAACCAAAAACATCAATTTTCTATGACAAAATAATAAAATTTCCAGTTAAAAAAATAAAATTTTTAACCAAAAGAAAAACAAATTTTCAAAACATTCGTTTAATTTTCAATTAAAGAAACAATTTATAACTAAAATGATAAATTTTCAACGCACGAGATAAATTTTCTACAAAAAATTTATACAAAATATATGAATTTTTAACTAAAAAAGATAAATTGTTAAACACAAATAGAATAGTTGAATTTTCAGTTAAAATAAATTTCTAAACCCATAAGAAATCAAAATTTCAAGAAATTAGTTAAATTTTCAACAAAACTAATAATTTTTAAATTAAAATGATGAATTTAAAAAAAAAAAAATAAATAATCGGAGAAAAATCAATTTCTTCCAAATAGAATACATTTTTAACGAAATAGTAAAATTTTTAATCAAAAAGATTGGATATTTATAACAAAAGATTTTTACTAAAATATAAAAATAAATAAAAATTATAAAAATATTATAAATATAATAATAATAATATAATAAAAAAATAAAAACATCAATTTTCTAAGACAAAAGATAAATTTTCAATAAGATACATGAGTTTTCCAATAAAAAAAATAAATTTTCATCCAATAATAGGATAATTAAGTTTTCAGTTAGAAAAATAAGACTTAAAAAAAATGTTATCAAAGAGGTAAATTTTCATCATATTTCATGATTTTTCAACCGAGAAATGTGTTTTAAGTCAAAAATGAAATAACTAAATTTCCCGCTAAAAAACTTATTTTAAAAGAATGTTTTTTTTCAATAAGATAATTAAATTTTTAACCAAAGAATTCAATTTTGAACTAAAATTATGAATCTTCTACCAAAAAAGAATTTTTAAACAAATAGTTAAATTTCCAATCAAAACTATAAATTTCTACAAAAAATTTTAAATAGAATACATGAATTTAAGCAACAATTTCTTTTTAACTAAAAACCGAATTGTTAAATTTTCAATTAGAAAAAAATAAGTTTTGAGAAAAAAAAACAATTTTTTATTTCTACCAAAAAAAGGACAAATTTTCATTAAAATACATAAATTTTGTACGGAAAAAGAGATGTGTTCGGCCGAAAATAAAAGACAATTTTGCAATAAAATATTTGAATTTTCAAATGAAAAATATAAATTTTCAATAGTAATATAATTTAAAAATACATATATATATATAAAAGTTATATTTTTAGTTAAAAAAGTAAATTTTCTAACTTAAATTATTAATCTTTCACCAAAAAATAGAATAGTTAAATTTCAATAGAATAAATTAATAAAAAATTAATAAAAAAAGTTAATAAAATTAATTAATAAAATTTAGAATATTATTAAAAAGTGAAAAAGATACATTCTCAATCAAAAATAGAGTAATTAAATTTCCAGTCAGAAAAATAAATTTAAACAAAAAACATTTAAGGGATTTTTTAATCCTCTACGCTCTTATTAATTATTAATTATTATTAATTCATTCCGTAAATTTTAATTTGAATAAATCAGAAAATACTTTGCTATTAGTAATTAATTATAAATTTCTATTATTATTGGTCCGACACAATAGTTAAATTTTTATTTAAAAAATCAATTTTCATTCCTATAAAATAAATTTTTAACAATTTAGTAACATTTTCAACCAAAATATAAGAAAATAAAAAAATAAAAATTTTCAAAAAAAAAATGTAAAAGTTATATACTCGGTTAAAATAATAAATTTTTGAACTTAAATTATTAATCTTTCACCAAAAAGTGAATTTTCAATCCGAAAGGTAAATTTTCAACCAAAAACGGCGAATTTTCCATAAAATAAATAAGATATTTAGATATAATATTAGATATAAATATTTAGATTATTATTAAAAATTAAAGAAGATACATTTTCAATAAAAAATATAGGAATTAAATTTCCAGTCAGAAAAATAAATTTTCAACTAAAAAACGAATTTTCAAGAAAATAGTAAAAAATTTTCAACCAAAGAGATAAAAAAATCAAAAAAGGTGAATCTCCATAAAAAATGGAATGGTTAATAGTTCAATATTGAATAGATTTTTGAATAATTTTGTGAATCCTTTACTCTTTTATTAAGTGATGAATCATTATTAATTTATTTCATAAATTGAATAAATCAGAAAATAATTTTAAAGAAATAAAAGTTTTAAAAATAAATTTAAAAATTGATTAATTAACAAAATAAATAAATAAAATTTTATAATAATTTATTTTATAATTATTATATTATTAATTATTATTGATTATTATTATTATTATTATTATTCGAACATTATAATAATTTTATAAATAATAATTTATAAAAAAATAAATAAAATTGAATGAAAGTTTTAAAAGAAAATTTACACCTTATTTAATTTAAAAAATGGAGTAAAGAAAATTTATAGTAAGTAAATATTTTTTAATAGTAGTTTATAATAATATAAAAAAGCGAAATAAAAATTTTGAAACCAAATTAAAAATCGATTCATTCAAAAATAAATAAAATAAAATTTACAATTAATTATATATTATAATTTAGAAAAATGAAAAATTGATATAATATTTCAAAATGGTATTTTGAAGTCTAATGCGGTTAAAAAAATAAAAGTCTATATAACGCAACGCCTTGGCATGTTATTTAAAAATATGCTCCCACACCCTGTTATCATAGTTTGGTGGAGGGGATAACTCGAAAGTTATTTAGGCATCTTCATTTCCAATTTTCAGGCAGTTGGTTCTCTGTAACCATCTCTTACTACTTTCTTAGGAACCAGCTCCTCATCAACAATGGTAATTCAAATTCAAATTGTGAATTTTTAGTGTCTCCGGAAAAGCAACCACATTTTCAAAATTTAGGTTTCATTTCGAAAATAATGGAAGAAAGTGAAGTCAAAATAAGGAAAATATATTTTCTAATTTAAAATTGTGCTGTGATTAAAGTGATTTTCTGGTGTTCGGCATAGTGAGCAGATTAAAATACCCTGCAAGATTTTCCCATTATTTTTTTGGAAAATGACGAGATTAAAATTTCCCGCAAGATTTCGGAAAACTTCTTGGGAAGGTTTTCAGAAATAAATAAGGGAGTAACTTTTTTCGGGAATGAGTTGTGGAAATGTCATAGGACAATTCTTGGCAATTTTCCGGTAATTTCTAAAGATCTTTCCTGGAAAATTCTGTAATTTTGCGGGAAATAATTACGGATATTACAAAATATTCTATGAAACTGAAATCTTTTATTTATTCGGGACTAATCGAAAATCCCGAAAAATTAAATTCCCGAATGGGAAAATTCTGTTGTAATAAAATTCTCGAAAAAACAGATTTTCCAATCAGTTTAGAATATTAAAGAACTTGAAAATTACCGATCATTTAAATTCCCGATAGAACCTTTAAGAACTGAAAAATTACATTTTTTAATTTATAAAATTGATTAGCTTATTACAATTACATTTTTTATCGGGAATTTATTTTTCGGGATTTTTCACGTAAAATAATAAAATTTAAAATAAATTGATTCAATATTTCTTACATAACTATTAAAATTTAATTTAAAAATTAATATTATTTCCAATAATTTTATATTCGAAAATTAGATTATTCAAACAATAATTTTAGAAACTTTAAACATTAAAAATAATATTTTTTAAAATATAAATATTTTTTTATTGTATTTTTAACGAGCAAATAATATTTACAAACAAAAGTTTTAATTTTTTTAAATCGGGAATTTTCATATTTGGTAAAATTGTAAGCTCTTCGGGAATTCATTTTTCGGGAATTTCATATTTGGATAATTTGAGTGTTTGGGAATTTTATTATTATGGAATTTTCAAATTTGGGAATTTAATTATTCGTAAATTTTATTTATCGGAAATTTTTTAATTCGGGAACTTTATCATTAGAAAATTTTCCAATTCGGGAATTTTCGGGAAGATTCTCGAATTGAAAAATTTCCGAATAATAAAATTCCCGAAAAGTTTATGATATTACCGATATTAACTGTTCGGGAATTTTAGTATTGGGGAATTTTATTATTAGGGCATTTTATAATTGGAGAATTTTATTCTGGAATTTCACAGGGCCGAAAATTCTATTTTTCCGGAATTTTTCAATCTTCTCGAAGAATTTTCAAATACTGTAATATTATAAACATTTTTGGAATTTTATTAATATGGAATTTTCCAATTTGGGAATTTTAATAGTGGAGAATTTTATTCGGGAATCTCACAGCTTCTGGATTTTTATTTTTCGTGATTTTTGACTCGTCCCGTCTAAATATTTCTAATAGTTAAGTTAACGATTGCGGTCGAATCTAATTAAATAATTTCGTTTTATTATTAAAAATTGTATTTCTAACATTTTCGTGAAATATTGAAATATCATTTATTTGGAACGCGGCAATTACGTAATTATTATCCTGGTAACTCGAGAGGCTGAACGGCGTCGCGACGCCCAGTCTATATAAGTCTTGGCAAGTTGTCGGAAATGCCTTTGGCGATAGAGTTTTTCCTGACGCTCCAGCATTCGCGTCTGAGTCTCATTGAGCGTCGCATCGCTCCTAATTTTCGCCCCAGTTATTAAATCAAAAAATGGTTAGTATTTAAAAAAATCCCTAATATTCATTAAAGCCCAAAACAATAAACCGAGAATTAATTTTATTTTCAGTTAATTTTAATTATTATTAATAATTAATTAGTCAAATATTTTTAAATTATTAATCAAGTTATAATAATTTTTATTATTTATTTCAAATTAATTTTAGCTTTACGAATAAAGAAATTTCATTTTTTTAAATTACTTTTAAATTCTTCAGATTCAATTTCGAAAGTACTACGGGATTCAATTTTGAAATATTTTTTAGGTTTGATAATTTGGAATTAAAGAAAAATTTCTATGATTTTTAAGTCTTTCTGAGTATGGGAGAAAATTATTTTAGTTTCTACGAAATAATTGAGAGATTGAGTGCTTTTATCCGGATCATTGGAAATTTGGCAAGGGTTTCATAGACCCGTAAATGATACTTTGATGTTTCATCAATTGTGCAAAAAGATTTGCTTGTCAACGCTTACCAATTATAAGTCATGATTAGGAGTTCAAATTTAAATTAAAAAAATAAGTAACAAGTTTAATAAATTATTAAATAAAAATATTTTTTCCTTACTTTAATAGGCGGACAAGGAAAAGAAGAAGAAGCCCAAGAAGAAGGAAGAGGCGGAAGCCGAACCGGAAGTCAAATCACCAGGCGACTCAAACCGCGCCAGCAGCCGAGGAAGCAAACGCGCGAAGCGATCTGGTTCCAATGTTTTCAGCATGTTCACTCAAAAACAAGTCGCTGAATTCAAGGAGGTATTTTTTTATAATTATTAAACAAAATAATAATAAAAATTTCCTTGGAAGTCTCTTTCGGATTGTTCGTTTATTTTCATGCTGGATTCAAAGTGGTCATTTTTTTGTAATTATTAAAAAAAAATCATTTTTAAAAGATCCCTTGCGAGACGGAATGGCGGTTTGGTGTATGGAGGGGGGGGGGAGACCTACGTGCGTCTTTAGGATCGTTAATTTATTTTCGTGCTGAATTCAAGGAGGTAATTTTGTATGGATATTAAAAAAATTTCTTGCTAGACGGAATGGTGACTTGAAATGTGTGTGAGTCCGGGATGGGGGGGGGGGGTACATGCCTCCTTAGGATTTTTCGTTTATTTGTGTGCTCAATTCAAGGAGGTATTTTTTTATAATCATTAAAAAATAAAAATAGAGAAAAATCCTTGCGAGACGGAATAGCGGCTTAGAGTATGGAGGAGGGGGAACCTACGTGCATCTTTAGGATCGTTAGTTTATTCTCGTACTAATTTATGGTGGGTCAATTTTTAGAACAGCGCGGGGCAAAACTTTGGTTTACCCGGGAGCAAGCTATGTTGGATATAACTGCAAATAATTCTGATACCCATTTTCTGAACTATTTTTTATTTATTTATTTTTTTAATAATAATAAACAAAATCTTAACTTTCTTTTGAAGAATTTTTTTTTGTAAGAGATTGTTTAACTAAAATATTGTATATACCAAGGCTTATAATATTTCTGGAATATTAAATTTTGTTTATTATGTTTATTTATTATTTAGTATTTTTTATTTTATTTGTTTCCAGGTTGTCTAGATGATTTTTCTTTTGAATGTACTAAACTGCAAATTATAAGAATTATCATTCTAAAATGGGACAGGGATTTGAGTAAAAATTATAATTATGACTTTGGGACAGGTAATTTTCATGAAGAATCAGAATTTTTCTTTGGAGTAGGGAACAATTTGAAACTTTTCTGTTCCAATTTTTTAAAAAGGAGAATGACAAAATAATTATGAATTATAATAGAAAATATTGTCGATTAATATATTTCTGACTGGGAACAGGGAATTTTTAGAATTAAATGTAATTGTGACTTAGAATAGGGAATTTCGTAAAGAATTATATTATAAACTTAGAAAAGGAAACTTTTGTGAAGAATTATAAATTTCATTTTTTAATGGGGAATATCCGCAAGGAATTATAATTTAGGCTTCAAGGCAGGGAATTTTTCTCAACAATTTTATATTTCGGGAATTTTTAAATTCGGGAATATTAAATTATTCGAAAATTTTATTATCCGGGTATTTTAATAATCGGAAATTTTCCAATTCGAGAATTTTATTATTCGGGAATTTTCCAATTCGGGAATTTTGTCACTAGAAAATTTTATTATTTGGGAAATTTAATATTAGATAATTTTATTATCCGGGAATTTTAATATTCGGAAATTTTCCAAGTCATGAATTTTATTATTCGGGAATTTTATTATTCGGAAATTTTATCATCCGAGAATTTTCGAATTCGGGAATTTTAAAGTGTCGGGAATATCATATCAAATTATAATTATGTTTCAGAATAGGGAATTTTTTTAAGGAATTATAATTTAGACTTTGGGTCAGGGAATTTCCACAAAGAATTATAAGTTAGGCTTTAGGGCCGGGAATTTTGTCCAAAATTATAATTTTTATTTTCGAACAGGGAATTTCCATAAAGAATTGTAATTTGCAATTTGAAATAAAGGATTTTCGTGAAAAATTATAATTTAGACTTAGTCGTAGGGAATTTACATGCAGAATCATAATTTTTATTTAATACTCGGGAATTTTCGGGAAGAATTATAATTTTAATTTTAGAACAGGGAATTCCTGTAAAGAATTGTAATTTAGACTTGGGTCAGAGAATTTCAGTCAAAAATTATAATTTAGACTTAAGAACGGGGAATTTCGATTTAAAAAATATAATTTTGACTTTGACACAGGGGATTTCCATAAAAAATTATAATTCTTATTTTAAACCCGGAAATTGTAATAGAAAATTATAATTTAGATTCGGGTACCGGGAATTTGAGGAAATAATTGTAATTAGTACTTTTAATAGGGAATTTCTTAAGACTTGTAATTTAAAGTTTTGGGACAGAGAATTTCCATATAGAATTATAATTTTTCTGTAAAAATTGGGAATTTCCGCAAAGAATTATAATTTTTTTTTAGAATAGGGAATTCCCGTCAAGAATTATAATTTAGAGTTTGAGATGAGGAATTTCTGTACAGAATTAAAATTTGGACTTTGGGACGGGGAATTTTGATTAAAAAAATATAATTTAGACTTCGACACGGGGGATTTCCATAAAAAATTATAATTTTTATTTTAAAACCGGGAATTGCAATAGAAAATTATAATTTAGATTCGGGTACCGGGAATTTTAGGAAATAATTGTAATTAGTACTTTTAATAGGTAATTTCTTAAGACTTGTAACATAAAGTTTTGGGACAGAGAATTTCCAAACAGAATTATAATTTTTATGCAAAAATCGGAAATTTCCGTAAAAAATTATTGGTTTATTTTTCGAAAAGGGAATTCCCTTCAAGAATTATAATTTAGAGTTTGAATTTAGTATTTTTTTGAGAATTTTCGTAAAGAATTAAATTTTGGACATTTGGACAAGGAATTTCAGTCAATATTTATAATTTATAATTAGGAGCATGGAATTTCGGTAAAGAAATATATTTCTTATTTTTCAACTAAAAATTTCCATAAAGTATTATAATTTAGACTTTGAAATAGGGAATTTCAATGAAAAATTATAATTCTTATTTCAAAATCTGGAATTTCTATAAATAATTATAATTCAGAAATAATTTATAATTTAGATCAGGCAATTTTTACGGAGAATTATAATTTAAACTCTGATACAGAAAATTTCCATAAAGTATTATAATTTCCATCCACGGACAGGGAATTTCCTTAAAAAATTAATATTGAGACTTTGAGAGAGGGAATTTCCGCTAGGAATTACAATTTTCCCTTTTTAAAGGAATTTCACTTAAAGAATTATAATTTGCATTTTGAAGCAGAATTTTCGTGAAAAATTATAATTTTAACTTTGAGAAAGGCAAATTCCCTTAAAAAAAATTAATTTGTATTTGGTTCCGGGAATTTCTATCAGAATTGTCATTTTTATTTTTTAATAGGGGATTTTTTCAAAGAATTGTAATTTGCAATTCCAAACAGGGAATTTTCGTGAAGAATAATTATTTAACTTCGAACAGAGAATCATCGACATTATACGGAAATCTCGGAAAATAATTTTATTTTAATTCTGATTTAGAAATTCCAATTATTTAATACAAAGATAAATAAATATAAGCATTAAAATAGTTATTAAATACTTATTTAATTAGTTTTAATTTATTATTTTTACAATTAGTTTTGACTAAAAAATTTGTTTTAATTATTTTTCAGGGATTTTCTCTAATGGACCATGACAAAGATGGTATCATTGGCAAAAGTGATCTCCGCTTCACCTTCGACCAGGTTGGAAAAATTTCCAGTGAAAAGGAGTTGGACGAGATGCTCGGTGAAGCTTCAGGCCCTCTCAATTTCACACAACTGTTGAACCTTTTCGGTACAAGGATGTCAGCTTCAGGAGGTATGTTATCAAAAAAATTTTAAATTTCATAGAAATTAATTTTTTTATTTGGGCGGTGTACAGCCCCATAGTATATTCGGACGGTATACAGTTTAATTTCAGGGTTGGGTGTTGTATAACTTCACATGACCTTTGGGCGGTATACAGCTTCATGTCACGTTTGGGCGGTGTACAGCTACGCGTCACGTCTGGGCGGTTCACATCACCAAGTTATGATCAAACGCGACGTGGAGCTGTACTCCGCCTAAACCTGATATGGAGCTGTACTCCGCCTATACCTGATGTGGAGCTGTACTCCGCCTAAACGTGATTTAGAGCTGTATTATTAGGCTGCGTCTAGTTATTCGAAAATTTGGCGGAGTTGGTTAATTAATTATTAAAATAATTATTATTATTCAATATTAATTATTGAACACCATGTACTAATACTAAACTGCTTTTCGGCTTTATCGCTTTTGCTTTTGTATCAATAAAAAATAAAAATTTTCAATCATTATTTATTTCTTAGGTTTATTTGTTCATTTATTTTTACGGTTATATGAATATATTTCTCCTAAGTATCTTACAAATTAAAAAAATTGTAAATTTCAGACATGTCTACTTAAAGTTTTAACAAAAAAGTTAATCTTCAATCAAATAGTTGAATTTTCAAATAAAAAATATGAATTTTCAATTAAAAATGTAATTTTTGATATTTCAACATAAAAATATTTTTATTTTGAAAAGATAAAAAAAGTTAAATTCATATTTTTTGAGATTTTTTGAACTATTCTTAAATGTTATTTTAAATTAAAAAAAAATATATTTAGAAAGTTTCTTTATTTTTTTACTCCTTTTAAAAGTCTTAAAAAGCTTCTTAAATTATTTATAAATCTTCAAAAATCAATCAATCAATTTTTCAAAATAAAAATCAAGTTTAATTTTCCCGGGAATCGTAGCAAAAAATTTGTATTATTTTAAAAGCCTTCGAAATCTTTAAAAAGCTTTTCAATTTTATTTAAAAACTCTATATTTTACTTAATATTTGTTGAAATATTAAAAAAAAATTTAATTATTTTATTCTTTTTCAAATAACTTAAAACTGCGAAATATTTGTTGAAAAATTGAGTTTTCGTACATTTTTTCTTAATCCTGCAAAAATTAAAAAAATGTCTCAAAATTTAATTTTTCATCCAAAAAGATGAATTTTCAACAAAACAGTTGAACCTTCGGCCAAAAAAGATTAATTTTTAAGCAGTTTTTTGATTCAAAATACTTTAAATGTTTTTTTTAAAGTAGAATGTTCTACAATAATTAAAAAAATTTCAACCCAAACATGTGGATTTCCAGAAAAAGTTTTTTTTTGACAAAATAATTGATTTTTTAAACCAAATAATTGAATTTTAAACGAAATGATTGAATCTTCAACCAAAAAGATTGATTTTTAACCATTAATATTTGTAACCAAAAGAAACAAATATTTTCCAAAAGTGACGATGTTCTGAATCAAAAATATGATTTAGGATATTGTAATTAAAAACAAGATTGTTTACAAATCTTCCGTATTCTTTTAACAATTTTTTAATAATGTTTTATAGTTTTGAATATTCTCTTAAAATTATTTTAAAAAATGAGGAATCACTTTCAATACTTCCAGGAATTTTAAGAAAATTTTTTTTTATTATTTTAAAACCTTTCTAAGTCTTTAAAAAACTTAAAAATTTAATTTCCGAATCCTCTACAATTATTCAAATTTTTCCTAAAATTAGAAAAAAATATGTGAGATCTTTTTTTATTATTTGGGAAATAAATAAATGTTCTAATGCAAAAACTTGTTAAAAAATTCTTTATTTTTTTCATCTTTTCTGAATTCTTAAAAAGTTTCTAAAGTTTTTGTTAAAAATCTTAAAAAATTGACATCTTATTTTAAATATAGGTATATTTCTTTCTGAATATTTCTTAAAATTATTCGAATTTTCTCTAAAATCTTGTAATTTTGAAAAAGTGATAAATGTTACTTTGTAATTTTCTACATTTGTTCAGAAATAGGAAATCATCTGAAATCTTTGAAAATCTTCGTAAATATTTTCTATCAATTAATTTAAAAAAAAATGCTCGATTGTCCCTGAAATCGGTAACGGTAATTTTTTGGTTACCAATTTTGTAATTTCTTTCCACCTATTTGTTTAGATCAGGACTAAAAAAATGTCACCGAAAAACTGAGTTTTCATTGAGAAAAATTTATAAATAATTTATAATTATTTATAAATGAGAATTATTTCCTAACGATTGCTTTTATATTTTTCTATGAAACCCATTCTGCATAGGACGATCTGCTATTTTTGCTTCTGTCGTCAAGGGGCAAGTCTACAGAATTTTTCTATAATTATCCTTTTTATTGTTAAACCCTTGAATGTGATGATTTGAATACCCCAACCTACGAAATATTTTTTTGTTTAGTATTTATTTAAACAAAAATTTAATAATTCCAAATCCTGAATTAAAAAGAAAATCGAAAAATATATCCAATTTTGTATATTTTTAAAATAAAAAATTGCATGCATGGCATTTTGCATTTCGCTCCTATTATTCATAATTTTATTTACTAATCTACCTAAAAAAATTACGAAAAATAAATTGCGCAATGAGATTAATAATATTTTATCATCTTAGGTGCCGATGATGACGATGTTGTTGTCAAGGCCTTCAAAAGCTTTGACGATGGAACGGGAAAAATCAACGGCGACAAGTAAGATTTTTTAAAATAAAACTTAATTTATTTTTTATTACGATTTAATTTAATTAAAAATTTATAATGTTTTTAAAAATATTTACTGATATATTCCGGATATTGAATTCTGTTACCAACATTTACGGATATTTAAATATTTTTTTCTTAAGATATTATTGATAATTAGTAGGAAATATTGATAAAATTATAAAATATCAGAATTAAAAAATTCTGAATTATAAAATTACCGAATTTGCACAGTTAAAATTCTTTTTTCAATAAATATTATTTATCCTTCAATGAAAAGTAGGAGTGTCACGAACATCAACAAAAAGTGTGATAGTTTATATTTCCATTAAAAAATATTTTAATTTTTAATAACAGATTGTTAAATTAAACCAGAAAATGCGAATTTTCAACGAAGAAATATTTTGCAACCAATAAAGGAAATCAAATCTTATCTCAATTTTCAACCAAATTAATTTAATTCTTGACTAAAAATTGATGATTTTTTAACAAAATAAGTGCATTTTTAAATAAAAAATATGAATTTTCCAGCAAAGATGAACTAGCTACATTTTTAGTAAAAGAACATTAATTTAAAAAATAAGTTCAACAAAATTTTTTTAATTTTTAATAAAAAATGAACTTTTCATTAAAAAGATGTATCTACAATCAAAAAAAAATATTCAACGAAAAATATATATTTTTAACAAAAAAAGAGAAGTTTAATTTTAAGTTAGAGTTATAAAATTTAGACCAAAAAAAAAAAAAAATTTTAACCAATTTTTTGAATTTTTAAACAAACAGATGAATTTTTAACAAAAAATATTTAATTTATGTGAAAAAAATAGAATAGTTACATTTTCAGTTAAAAAAATTAATTTTCAAAAACTAATCTGCATTCAGAGAAGTTAATTTTTAGATAAACATCTTAATTTTCTACGAAAAAAGAAATATTAGTATTATTTTTATCATAATAATTTCATTGTTATTATTTTAATGAAATTTTCAATACAAAGATTAATTTTTTACCAAAGAAGGAAAGCATTTTAACTAAAAAGGATAAATTTCCAATAAAAAAAGAATAGTTAAATTTTAAGTCAGAGTAATAAGTTTTTAAACAAATAAAATAAGTTTTCAACCAATTTCTTCAATTTTCAACCGAAAAGATTTAGCTTAAAAAATGGAATCGTTAGATTTTTAGTTAAAAAATTGAATTTTCAACAAAAAATGAATTTTTGAGCAAAAATATTAATTTTTTGAGCAAAAATATTAATTTTCTAAAAAAACTGAAATGCTGAAAATTAGTCGAATTATTTGAAAAAAAACGACTTTCTGACTCAATCCTAAGACAAAATTGCTATAAACAAAAATAAATTGTTTAAACAATTATGTTTGTTAACTTAACTTAATCATTTATTTATTCTAGTTGAAAGGTTGAGAAACAGTGGTAAAAAAAAAATTTCTAGAATTATTCTATAGGAATATTATTATACAAAATAATAAAAGACCTAAACAATTATTTATTTTAAATTAAATTGATAATTGCTTCTTTTTAAGTGAAAAGTTGAAAACACATTGTAAAATTATGAAAGAACGCGAATTTCTATCACTATTTTAAGAGAAAATTGTCATAAACAATAATAGATTTGTTTAAATAAATTATTTAAATATGTGGAAAGTAATACTTCATTTATAAGAAACAGTTTGTTATAATAAACCGCAAATTCAACTGTTTTGTTGAAAATTCTATTTCCTAGAAAATTAACTTTTTGTTCAAAATTTATATTTTTGGTTCGAAAAATAAACTGAAACATTTATGGATAAAAGTTGAACTTTAAAAAAACAATTTCTCCTTTTTTTAAATTAGAAATTCGTCTGTTTAAGTAGAAAATTTCATCTTTTATGAATCAAAATGCAACTATTTGGTAGAAAATCCAAATATTTGGTTGAAAATTCATCATTTTGGTTAAAAAAATTCATCTTTTTGGATTGAAACTTAAATTTGTTGGTAGAAAATTATTTTTCGTTAAAAATTCAAACTTTGATTTTGAACAGTCATCTGGAATCTTCTTTTTGATTAAAATTCAACTGTTTTTTGCATTTTTTTGGGACGACTAAAAATCCCGAAAAATAAAATTCCCGACACTGTAAAATTCCTGAATAATAAAATCCACGAATAATTAAACTGACGAAAAATAAATTTACAGAATTGGAAAATTCCTGAATATTAAAATTCGCGAATAATAAAATTGCCGAAAAATAAAAATACAGAATTGGAAAATTCCCGCATAACATAATTCTCCAATAATAAAATTCATAAATTATAAAACTCCACAATTGGGAAAATTCTCGAAATTAAACCTTAAGCTGGGAATTTTGCAATTCGGTAACATTATAACCTGTCGTGATTTGTATCATTTGGGAATTGGGAGGACTGAATATTCCCGAAAAATAAAATTCCAGGCACTGTGAAATTCTTGAATTGGAAAATGCCTGAATAATAAAATTGCTCAAAAAATCAAAATACCGAATTGGAAAATTCCCAAATATTAAAAATCGTAAATATTAAAAGTGCCGAAAATAAAAAATACCGAATTGGAAAATTCCCGAATAATAAAATTCTTGAATAATAAAATTTACGAATTATAAAATTCCCTAATAATAAAATTCACGACGGTTTATAATATTACTAAATTGGAAAATTTCCGAATAATAAAATTCTCGACAGAAAATTGCGGAATTATAAAATGTCCGAATGCGAAAATTCCCGAATTTAAACGATTAAAAATCTTTTAAACATTTTTTATTGATTTCAAATACAATAATGAATATTTATTATTTTAAATTATTTTTTATGTTTAAAATTTCGAAAATACAAAAAGCGTTGTCAAAAATCGAATTTTAAACTTACATATTTTTTTGAAAAACGTTTGAAGGTAATATGAAAACAGTGGGTATATGTAAATTTAAAATTCAATTTTTGCGAACGCTTTTTGCATTTTTTTAAATCATATCCAAATTAAAAAAATTAATCATCCAGAAATATTTTATTAAAAATTATTGTTATTTAAAATTGAAACAATAATTTTCGAAACTTTGAACACTTAAAATGATTTTTTTTTAATTTCATCATTAAATTTGTAATCAATACAACACATGTATGAAAAAATTGTAATCGTTTAAATTCAGGAATTTTATAATTCGGGAGTTTTCCAATTTCGCAAATTTTATAATTCAGGAATTTTATTATTCGGAAATTTTGTTATCCGGGCATTTTGCAATTCGAGAGTTTTACAGTGTCAGGAATATAATTTTTCGGGATTTTTCAGTCGTCCCAATTCCCAAATATCAAATTCACGACAGTTTATAATGTTACCGAATTATAAATTCCCGTCTTAAGGTTTAATTTCGAGAATTTTACAATTCGGGAATTTTTAAATTCGGATATTTTATCATTCGGAAATTTTCTGTCAGAAATTTATTATTCCGGAATTTTCAAATTCGGTTTTTTTATTTTTCGGCGATTTTATTATTCGCGAATTTTAATATTCGGGAGTTGTGTAATCCAGTAATTTTTATTTTTATTTTATTATTCGGGAATTTTCCAATTCGGAAATTTTATTTTTCGGGATTTTTCAGTCGTCCCAGGAAGCTAATAACTGTTTTCAACAGAAAAATTTGAAATTAAAGGCAGTTAGATTGCGGAATTAAAAATGTTAATCTTTTATAAATTATACAGTTCAAAGATTCAGATTCGATTTCAAAAATATGAATTCAAGCTATCATATTTAATGCCCTAAATTGAAGAACCAATCAATACATTTAAAAAAATTTTAAATGATATAATTTTAAAAGTTATTTTTATTTTAAATAGTTAAAAAATCGTACAAATACTTGAAAATTGTATTTCAAAATCTTAAAAAATTTACATGTTATGAGACATTAAAAAAATGTTTACTTATTTTTAAACTTTTTTTTAGAACTTCTAAACGTCTTTCAAAATGATTCGAATTTTTACCAATTTTTTTTATCCTGCCCAATCAAAGAAACTTCTTTAAAATTTTCCAAATTCTTTTTTGACTATTTTATAAATATTTCTAAATGCTTTTAAACATTCTCTGAAAATTAATTTACCGAAATTAAAAATCAATTTTAATTCTAAGTTTTTAGTAAGAAATTTTTCCAAATCTATATTTGATTTCAAGTCAGGCCGTACACTATTTGCACCGAAATTTGTGTACGAATAGACGGACTTTTGACTTGAAATTTAAATTTTTTAAATACAGCAATTAAAATTGTAACGTTCAAAGTTCACTTTTTTTGTTTAGTTTAAATACTTAATTTATAATTATTGATTGTAATGAACAGTCAGACATTTCTAAACAAAAATAAATGCACTTTCATTTCTCGGTTTTTCCCGGTATCATAAAATTCCCGGTCATTTGCCGGTTTCCAGGTTTCCCGGTCTAGCAGCCATTCTGGAAATTCCCTGCATGTTTCTAACTTTTATCTGGACAATTTTTCTTTTTTTTAATATTATACATTAGCAAATATATATAAATAACTTTGCACCTAGGAGATCAATGATATTACAAAATGTATATTTCTTTTTGAAGGCCAAGAAGATTAATTTTTTACCACTAACGACGTATTTGCAAAAAATACATACATTTTTGATCAAATAGTTCAATTTCTAACCATAAAGATACATTTTCGACAAAAGAGTTGAATTTGCAAACAAGATAAATTTTTCAGCCAAGAAAGAGAAAAATTCAAAACTTTCAATTTTCAAGGCAAAAAAAAACATTTTACACAAGATTAGACTTTTCAAAGCAAAAAAGGCTACAATTGAAATATAACAAAAATTAAATATGCAACCCAATTATATAGATTGTTATGGTAAAATATACGAATTTCAAATAAAATAAGTAAATTTTCAGTTGATAAAAACAAAATTAATTTTCAAATAAAACTCGACTTGTTCCCCTTTAAATTAAAAAAAAAATTGTCAAGAAAAAACGAATTTTTAACTGAATTTGGAACTAAAATTATGAATTTCCAAATAACGCGATCAATTTTGAATTCCAAGGATACGGTTTTACCACGCGAACAACTGTGGGTTCTCGCGCTTCGCTCTCAATAATATGTTTATCTCGCGCTTCCCGCTCGGCACAGACCAATCAAAAGAAAAGGTCAAAGGATCGACACCTGGAATTTGGTGTTTGTGAATTCTCTTTTGTTAAAGCTCCTTGGGCCTTAACGAATACATTCTCATCACGTATCTCGTGCTTTGCACTCGATTTTGCTCAAGATCTGAACTTTTATACATTACGTTCAACACTATTATATATGTATGTTACATCTACTTCTGTACCTCGGCCTTCGATTGCAAATTCAGATATTGCAAACTAAATTACCAATTTTATTTATCATGATCACTTTGATATTTATTTTTCATTTTGCATTATATTTTATGTTCAGCTGCCCTGAAAAATGTATCATTTCAATAAGTTTATATTATTACAATTCATAATGTCCATTGATATCGAAAAATACGTATTTTTATTGTTTTGCTTTTATAATTTAAACACTGGGCTTCCCTATTTATTTTCAATGCTATTTTTTACGATTTAAACTAAAAATCCTCATCCTGGCGTAAAGTGGCTCTAATTTTTTTAAATGTATTTTTATAAGAAAAGCTTAAAACATATTTGTAGATCTTTTTTGTTGAACAACTTTAGTCTTTTCATTTTTCTCATCTCTTGTATCGTTTTTCCAAAAAGTTTAATTTGTTTACTTTTAATTTTAATGATTTTATTTCTTACGATTAAAAAAAATTTACTAGTAATTTCTAAAGATTATAAAAGAAGAATTTGTGCATCCTTTTTGGGTAAACAACTTTTGTTGATTAATTCTTTTCGTCCCATGCGTCGTTTTTCCAATAATTTAATTTTTTCATTTTTAATATTATTTTTTACGATTTCAACAAAAAAGAATGATGAATAACAAATTTTTAGCGGCTTTTTTGATGACCAACTTTTTTTCAATTGTATTTTTCGTAGCTTGAGTCGTTTGTCCAAAGATTTAATTTATTTTTTTATTTTAATTGTAGTTTTTTACAAATAAAACAAAAAGTACGCGTCCTATCGAAAATTTATCAAGAACGGATCTGTAGATCTCTTTGGGTATATAATTTCTGTCTTTTCATTTTTCTTCGCACCTTGCATAGTTTGACTGCAAAATGGAATTTTTGATTTTTCATTATTTTTTGCGGGTGGACTTCCGAATAGCACCCACCGACGATTTTCTTGAAACTACGTATACTTACGTATTTTGATGCGCTGATTA
>JAWWLR010000002.1:69738677-69755106 GCA_035041075.1 Acraspis erinacei
AGAAATTTGTAAAAAGTTTGAGAATTTTGCGAAAGATAGCCCTCCAACAGTGAAGTTTAATAATTGTTATTAAATAAGTTTGAACATCACTTTCACATTTCAGATTTCACACTTTCCCCCCTAATTCTCCCCTTTTCCTTTCTTATTTCAAACTTCACACTCTTTCCTCTAATTCCCCTTTTCGCTTTCCACATTCATATTTCAGGCTTCACACTCTTTCCCTTAATTCCCCTTTTCCCCTTTTCCCCTATCCGCTTTCATATTTTAGACTTCACACGTTTTTCCCTATTCTCGTTTCCCCTCTTTTTCTTTCGTATTTCAGGATTTAAACTCTTTCCCCTATTTCTACATTTTTCGGTTTCCCCATTTCCAATTTCATATTTCAAATTTTAATCTCATTCCCCTATTCCCGATTTTTCTTAAATTTCCCCTTTTCCTTATCCACTCTGATACTTTCGACTTGACACCCTTTTCCCCTTTCCAATAACATATTTCAGACTATACGCTATTTCCTCTCATCCCCTTTCCCCTTTGTACCTCTTTCAAAATGTGGACATTTGATAAAGACGAGGGGAGGGGGTATAATTTTACACAAATCTAATATCTTCTCGATGAGAATGTAGAAATGAATTTTCGGGAAAGTACTTCAACTTTCGACCAAATAGTTGAATGTGTTACCTAATTGTCAAAGCTTCTATTACACTTTCATATTTTAAACTTCACAATCTTTCCCCTAATTATATTTACCCCCTTTTATCTGTTTCCTTTCCGCTTTTATATTTCAGAAATCACACTCTTCGCTCATTCCATATTCCCCCTTTCCCCTTTCCCCTTTTCCACTTTCCAATTTAATACTTTAGACTTCACACTCTTTTCCCTATTCCCGCTTTTCTCCTTTTTCCTTTCGTATTTCAGACCTTACACTCTTTCCCCAATTTCCCTCTTTTCCCCATCCACTATCATATATTTGACTTCACACCCTTTTCGCCTTTCCACTAGCATATTTCAGACTTCACATTCTTTTCCGTATTTCTGCTTTCCCCCCTTTCCTTTGAGTATTTGAGATTTTACACTCTTTACCCTATTTTGACTTTTCCGCTTTTCCGCTTTTCCGCTCTATACATTATTCCCGCTTTTCTGCTTTTCACTTTCGTATTTCAGACTTCAAATTCTTTTCCTTATTCCTTTCTTTTCCCCTCTCTACTTTCATATATCAGACTTCCCACTCCTTTCCCTATTCCGGCTTTTCCCCTAATTTCTCCCTTTTCCTCATCCACCCGCTCATTTTAAACTTCACACCCTTTTTTCCTTTCCACTAGCATATTTCAAACTTCACACTCTTTACTCTATTTTCTCTTTTCCGCTTTTCCTCAAAAAATTTCATATTTCAGAGTTTCCTCTCGTTCTCCTATTCCCGCTTTTCACCAAATTTCCCCTTTTTCCTCATCCACTCTCATATTTTGGACTTCATATCTTTTCCTCCCTTTCCACTTGCATATTTTAGACTTCACACTCTATACCTTACTCCCGCTTTTCATCTTTTTCCTTTCGTATTTCAGACTTCAAACACTTTCCCGCATTCTCTTCTTTTCCCCTCTCCATTTCAGCCTTCAAACTTTTTCCCTTATTCCCTTCTTTTCCCCTCTTTACTTCCATATTTCAGACTTCGCTCTCATTCCCCAATTCCCCCTTTTCCTTTTTTAAAAAGAATTCTCCTTTTTTCAGTTTTCAAGAAACTTATCTTTTTTCGCTTAAATACGAACCAAATTAATTCAGCCCAATATGATAATCCAATAAGTTGAAAATTAATATTTTCAACTGAAAATTTAAATATTCCATTTTCTTAAGAAAAAGTATAATTTTTAGTTAATAATTCAATTATTTGGTTCATAATTGATGTATTTTATTTAAGACTCGTTTTTTTTTGTGAAGAATAATTGTTTTATTGTTCGTAGATTTAGTAGTGTTAGGAGTTAGGAATTTCAGGAGTTAGAAGTATTAAGAGTTAAGAATTTTAGGATTGATAGGAGTTAGAAGTGTTAGGATTTTAGGAGATAGGAGTGTTGAGAGTTAGCAGTATTAAGAGTTAGGCCTGTTAGCAGTTGAGAGTGTAAGGAATTGGGAGTGTTAGATTTTATGAGTATCAGGATTGTTAGGAGTTAGGGGTTTTAGGAGTGTTAAGACTTAGGACTTAGGAGTTAGGCGTGATAGGAGTTGGGCGTCATAGAAATTGTAGGTTTTTTAAGAATCAGGGGTTTAGGAGTTATAAGTGTTAGGAGTTCGGAGTCATAAGAATTTTAAGATTCTTAAGAATCAGGGGTTTTAGGAGTTCTAAGAGTTAGGAGTTAGAACTTAGTAAATAGCTTACAAATTCATGTACTTTGTTAAATTTTTTGTTTGAAAATTCATCTACTCTCTTAAAAATTGAATTTTGTTGGTGGAAGATTAATAATTTTAGATAAAAACAATCTCTTTTTAGTAATTTGAATGAATTTTTTTGCCTGAAAAGTATTTATTTGGTTGGATATTCAAAAATTTCGTAGAAAATATTGTATTTGGTCCTATGTTATTTAGTTGAATATTTAACTTTTTTGTTAAAAGTTTAGTTTCAGCTCGGTTCAAAATTCATTTTTTAAATGAAGATTCAACTATTCTATTTTTGATTGTAAATTGATCTTTTTAGTTGAAGCTTTGTTCAAAATTAGTTTTTTCGTAAAAGAATAATTTTTTTACTACAAATTGAAGTATTTGACTGAAAATTTTACTGGTTGATTCAGTTTTTTAAATTTTTGTTGAAAATACCATTTTCTGGTTACAAATATATGTAGTTTGTTAAATATTTGTTTTTTAGTAGAAAACTAATCTTGTTAATCGAAGGTTAAACTATTTTTTTTTAAATCATTTTTTATTGAAGATTCATTATTTTAGTTGAAAATTTGAGCTTTTTAAAATAATTTTAGTTAATTTGTTTACCCGAAAATGATCTATTTGGATGAAAATTGAAATGCTTGTTTTCGAAAATCCAAACTTATCGGTTCAAAATATTTTTGTTGTTGAAAATTTATTTTTTCAGGTTAAAAATTGCACTTTCTAGTTACAAATATAAGCATTTTGTCAAAAAAATTCTCAACATTAACAATTTTGTTAAAAATGTTACATTTTGGTTATAGTTTGGTGCATTTTTAAAAAATTTAAGAAAATCAAAAATTAAGTTTTATAAAAATGTTGAAAATAATTTTTTGTTTGTTTTTGTCTCAAAATTCACATAATCTATCATAATAAAAAGAAGAGAATTTTGATTTAGTTTTAATTTAAAGTCGTTAAATTCGAAAATATTTTATCTATAATATATTTTCTTGGAATAGCAAGCTTTTAATGAAAATCTCTTATTTATTATTTTCTTATTCTGCTGACAAAAATTAAAGGCGTCCAAAGTGGAATCGAGCCAAAAAGTTTGAATTTATGTGCTTGGGTTTCTCTTACCAAAAGTAGAAAATTGGATATATTTCAAAGTGCGACCATGTAATCCGAAATATTCAGTAATTTAACATTTTTTGATTTATTTTACACATAACGAGGACTAAATAAAAATTTCATGATCAAATTTATTTTTGAATTTTGAAAATAATTTTCTACTTAAAAATTTTTTTTTTAAATTAAGAACGCTGAAAGAAGATTTTAATATATTTATAAATTAAAATTTTTTAACAATAATAATTTTAAACCTCAAAAGATTTAAAGAAAATGGACTCTTTTTCATTATTTTTTTGAAAATTCACATTTTTCGGGTGAATTTGACTGTTTTTGTACAAAAATTAATATATTTTTTCACGGAAATATCAACCATTTTTTTAATCCCTTTTTTTGCGTTCAAAACTCGTATTTTTGGGAGATTAATCTATTTAGTTAAAAATTCAATTATTTTATTGAAAATGCACTTATTTAAATTGATTTTTTCGAATTAAAAAAATTAATTATTTTACCTATAGAAAATATGTCTCTTATGGAAGAAATAGCATTTCTTTGTTAAAAATGCGGTTTTTTAAAGTTGAACATTTTTGATTAAGGATTCAAATATATTATAATAATTTTTTCGTTTTTAGATGAATTTAACTGTTCTGGATTAAAAATAAAAATATTGTTGGTAAAAATATCAGTTAAGTATTACATTTTTCGTTAAGAATTAATTTGTTTTTATTGGAAATTTAACTATTTTTATGGAAATCAATTTTTTTAAATCGTCTCTCATCAACAAAATTTAATTCGTTTGGAGAAAAATGCAACTTATTGAAAATTAATGTTTTTTTTATTGAAAATTTAATCATTTATTCTGAAATTAACTTCTTTTGTTAAAAATTCCTTATTTCAGATTTAAAAAAATTAATTAATTTCTAGAAAATACATTTATTACCGAAAACATTTAATATTTTTTTTGTTAAAAATGCAACTGGTTGAAAATTAATCTTTTTGATCTATTCAAACATTTTATTGCACAATTCTTAGCTTTTGGGAGACCGGTGGTAAAATGCTAAAAAAAATTTACTGGCTTCCTTGTTTTACTAAAGCTAAAAAATTACCGATCTTTCTGTTTTACCGACTGATGGTAGAGCGACTTTCTATCTTACTGAACAATGGTAAAATGGCGATATAAAAATTACCGACCGTTCTGTTTTACCGAACGTTTGTAATGAACTGTATTACCGATCGATGATAATTTCGCGTGAAGCAGAATTTTATAATTCTAGCTTAGCAGGGATCTCCATGACCAGCCACATTGTTTTACCGACTTAGTCCTCTGTTTTACGGAACGATGATACAATTGGGGAAATAATTTTTTTCACTTAGATTTGTTATATCTGAAATCTTAAAAATTCGTTTCTCATGGATAAAATTAAATAATTTTTTGTAAAAAATCTTTCTTTAATTCAAATGACAATGATTTCGATAATTTATCATTTTTTGATGCAATAGAATTGTTTGAATTAAAGAATGAAATATTTTTTGGTTGGAATATCAATTAAGTAGTATATTTTTTGCTGAGAATAATTTTTTTTAATTCGAATTAAGATATTGAGTTTATAATGCACATTTTTGTTGAAATTTTAATTTGACACCTGAAATCTTGAAAATTCTTTTATTGTTTTTCTCAAGTAAAAGACGTCGCCTCATCAAATTCTCAGTTTGGAGTGTTCATTCATGAAAATAAAACAATATCGAGGGCTTAGGTACGGTCAATGTTGCTCGAGCGAAGTAATTACTCGAAAGCTTGAAAATAATGAGAGTAATTATCGATAAAGAATCGTCGAAGATTTTAAATAATTTTTTATAATAACTTTTATTGCCTAAAACATATTTTTAGATCAATTAAACTAAATTCCTGTTAGTCTACTAATTAGTCATATACTAATTAATTAATAAACTTCTTAAATTAATCATTTTGCCAAGAAAAAGTTAAACAACAATAATTTGTAGAGAAGATTTTTTTAGTATAATTTTGTCTCCTTTAATTAAATTCACTTAAATTAGGATAATTATGAGATGATAATGCCGTTTGTCGAGTCCATTATATTGAGAGATTAGACAGTCTTTCTTTTGGCCAAGAAATTAGGGAAAAAATCGGGTAATTTTATTGATTATAAAAAATTTTAAACTTTGAATTTTAATTTAAAAGTGTTAAAAGACTATAAATTACAAATGTTACAAGTCATTGAATACTAATCATCAGGGAAAATGAAAGATTGATCCGGGATATATTTTTATTTAAACATTTTATTCTCTGGAAACATTTAAATATAATTTTTTTCAAAACTTAAAAAAAATAATATTCAATCCCTCCAAAGATTATTAAACCTCGAAAAATGCTGCCAAAAGATTTTAAGAAAATCCAGAAAGATTCAAGGGATTTCAAAAGATTTCTAAAACTTTCGGCATTTCAAAACGTTCCTAACGATTTCAAAGAATTTTCAGAGATTTCCAAAAATCACAGAAGATTTCAACAGATTTACAGAGATCTCAACACATTTTTAACATTGCCTAGAAAATTCAGAGGATTTAGAGATTTCGGGTATTTCAAAATATTCTTAAGATTTTGAACATTTCAAAAGATTTTAAACGATTTTTAGAGATTTTAAAAAAATTTCTGAAAATATCAAGAGATTTTCAAAGATCGCAAAGCTTTTCTAAAAACTTAAAGAAAATTCAGCAGATTTAGAGATTTCGGAAATTTCAAAAGATATTTAAGGATTTTTAGAGATTTAAAGAAAATTCAGAAGATTTAAACTAATTTTTAACATTTCCAAAGATGTTCAGTGATTTCAAAGAATTTGTAGAAATTTAAAAAGTTTTCGCATAAATTTTAAAGGATTTTAAACAAATTGCAAAATATATAAAAAGATTTTAAAAATTTCAAAAAGAATTCCTAATATTTCAAAAGATTTCCCGAGATTTAAAGAAAATTCAAAGGATTTCAAATAATTTTGGATATTTCAAAAGATTTTCAAAGGTGATTTTTAAATATTGCAAAAATTTTAACAAAACTTCAAAAGATTTCAAAAAATTTCAAGAAATGTTTCAAGAAATTTTGGAGATTTCAAATGATTTCTAAAAATTTCAAAGAATTGATAGAGATTTCAAGAAAATTAAGAAAATCTTGAGAGATTTTAAAGATTTACAGAAATTTCAAAATTAAATATTTCAGGAAACTTGAACAGATTCCAATTTTTTTTATTATTTCAGAAGATTTCCAAAGAACTCACATTATTTCTAAAGATTTCCAGACATTTCAAAAGATCTGGAGATTTCGGACAATTCAGAATATTTCCAAATATTTTAAGAGGTTTCAAAAGAGATCAAACACATTTTGAAAGACTTCAAGTATTTTAAAAGGTTTGGGACATTTTAAGAAATTTCAAAAGATTTCAAAGGATTTTTAGAGACGAAAGAAAATTTAGAACATCTGAAGTAATTTTGGACATTTTAGAATATATTCAAGGATTTCAAAGGATTGAAAAGGATTATAAGAAATTTCACAAAATTTCAAGAGATTTCAAAACATCTCAAAGCTTTTCTAAGAATTTCAAGAAAATTCAGAAGAATTAGAGATTTTGGAAATTTCTAAAGATTTTAAAAGATTATTGATATTTTTAAATATTGTAAAGGAGTTTTAGAGTTTTAAAAAAATTCAGAAGATTTAAAGTAATTTTTAAAATTTTTAAATATTTTCAGTCATTTAAAAGGATTCATAGAGATTTTGGGAAAATTAAGAATTTTTTAAGAGATTTCTAAAGTCTTCAAAATAATTACAAAATTTTTTAAACAAATTGCAAACGATTCTGAGTGTTTCAAACGATTTGAACATTTTTTCGAGATTTGAAAACAATTACGATGATCTCAAAGGATTTCTAAAGACTAAAAGAATGTCAAGAAAAATCCGAAAATTTTAAGTCATTTTGGAGATTTAAAAAGATTTTCAAAGATTCGAACGGACTTTTAGAGGTTTTAAGAAAAATAAGAGATATTAAACAGATTTCGAAAGTTTTCACAAAAATTTCAAAAAATTAAATTTTTTAAAGTATTTCAACAAATTTCCAAATATTCTGAAATAGAAATATTCTGAATTAGAGATTTCAGAGATTTCAAAAGATTTTCAAAGGTTTTGGATTTTTTTTTAATATTTAAAAGGATTTTTAGAGTTTTGAGGAAATTCAGAAGATTTAAAGTAATTTTTATAATTTTTAAAGATTTTCAGTAATTTCAAAGGATTTATAGAGATTTTGGGAAAATTAAGAATTTTTAAAGAGATTTCTAAAGTCTTCACAATAATTTTAAAAGATTTAAAACAAATTGCAAAAGCTTCTGAGTTTTGCAAAAGGTTTGAAAACAATTTCGAGATTTCAAAAGAATTTCAATGATTTCAAAGGATTTCTAGAGATTTCATGAAAATTCAAAGGATTTCAAATTATTTTAGACGTTTCAAAAGATTTTCCAAGATTATTTTCAATGATCTCAAAGGAATTTCTAGAGATTTTGAGAAAATTAAGAGATTTTTAAACGATTTCAAAGATTTCACAATTTCAAAAGATTAAAAAAAAATGTCAAGAAAAATCCGAAGATTTTAAGTAATTTTTGAGATTTTAAAAGATTTACAAAGATTCGAATGGACGTTTAGAGATTTTAAGAAAAATAAGAGATATTAAAAAGATTTCGAAAGTTTTCCCACAAAAATGTCAAAAAATTATTTTCTTTTATGTACTTTAACAAACTTCAAAATATTTAAGAGATTTCCAAAGATTTCAAAATGTTTATAGAGATTTCGGAGATTTCAAAAGATTTAAAAAGATTTTGGATTTTTAAAAATATTTTAAAGGATTTTAAGAGTTTTTAAGAAAATTCAGAAGATTTAAAGTAATTTCGGAGTGTTTCAAAAGATTTGAAAAGATTTTCGAGATTTCAAAAAATGTCTAGAGATTTTGAGAAAATTAAGAGATTTTTAAAGATTTAAGATTTTTAAAAAAGATTTCACAATTTCAAAAGATTTCAAAAAATGTCAAGAAAAATCCGAAGATTTTAAGTGATTTTTGAGATTTTAAAAGGTTGTCAAAGATTCGAATGGACTTTTAGAGATTTTAAGAAAAAATAAGAGATATTAAAAAGATTTATAGAAATTTTGGAAACAAAGATTTCAGGAAAATTCAACAGAATTCAAAATTTGTTGATTATTTCGGAAGATTTCCAAAGCACTCACAGTATTCCTAAAGATTTCAAGAAATTTCAGAAGATCAGGAAATTTTGGGCAGTTCACAAGATTTCCAAATAGTTCAAGAGATGTCAAAAGAGATCAAAGAAATTTTAAGAGATTTCAAGTATTTTAAAAGATTTGGGAGATTTAAAAAGAATTCCAAAGATTTCAAAGGATTTTTAGAGATTTCAAAACATTTCAGAAGATTTCTAGTGATTTTGTAGACTTCAAAAGATGTCTATAAATTTTAGGAAAATTAAGAAGTTTTTAAAAGATTTAAAATGATTATTTAAATTTAGAAAGATTAATAAAAAATTAAAAGATTTTGTGTATTTAAAAGATTTTGAGGAGATTTGAAAATTCATTTTTAAGTGTCATATAATACATAAAATACTACTTTACATTAATAATTATATGTAAAAATAATTGTTTAAACAATGTATTACTATTGTTAATAATATTGTCTTAGACTGATGCTAGAAAATCCGTTTTTTCTTGAGATTTTTAACTTTTTGTCGAATTTTCAATTCGAGATAGGTGAATAATTAATTAAAGTTAAAAAAATAACGGTTTAAAAAATTTTTTATTATTGTTAATGATATCCAATTTTAATAATACTCTAAAATTGTGTTGTTGTTTCTGACAGTTTCAATTATTTGTCTACTTTTCACTTGACCTGAGTTAATAATCAATTCAATTTAGAAAAATTAATTATTTAAACAAACTATTATAATTTATAACTATTTAATTCTTTATTAAAGCTAGATAGTACCATTTTCTTTTGAATTTTTTAACCTTTACTTTTTACTTAGTAAAGTCATAATAACTTTCTAACTTTATTCATAGAGAAAATTGCTATACACAAAAATAAATTGTTTAAACAATTATGTTTGTTTCCTTAAATTAATTATTACCCTACTCTACTTGAAAACTGGACTTTCTAGAATTATTATGGGAGAATATTTTTATAAATAATAATAAATGATTTAAACAATTAAATTTGTTAACTTATATTAACAATTTCCTCACTATGTGAAAAGTGGAACAAAAGTAAAAAAATTCCGAAAAAACCGAAGTTTTATGGCATTACTGAAGAGGAGATAGTTATAAACAATAAAAATTTGTTCAAATAAATTATATTATTAATTATCTCGCTCTGAGTGAAAAGTGGCCATGAAGTTGAAAATTTGGTAAGAAATCGCCACTTTTTAGTATTAAACAACCAGAATATTATTGACAACAATAATAAATTGTTTAAAGAATTATGTTTATTAGCCGGAATTATTTATTACCTCACTCTTATTGACAAGCAGACAAAAAGTTGATAATTTCAGAAAAAAACAATTATTACATAAAGATGTAAAAGAAGATAGCTATGAACAATAATAAATTATTTAAAAAAACTTTTCATTAACTTGAATTATTTATTATTTCACTAAGTGAAAAGTGGACAAAAGTTAAAAATTTCAGAATAAAGTGCAACTGTTCAGCATTAGTATAGATAGTTATAAACAATAATGATTTGTTTAAACAATATTTTTTGAATTTAATTCAGTACTACGTCAATTCAAGTGAAAAATTAACAGTAATAATAAATTGTTAACTTCAATTAATTATTACTTCACTAAAATTGAAGAGATGACAAAAAGTAACAATTTTCAGAATAAACCGTAACTTTCTAGTAACATTATAGAGGAGAGCTGTAAGGAATAATTTTTTCTTAAACCAATTATTCTTTCTAAATTAAATTGAATATAAACTGACACTAAGGTAAAAGTGGACAAAAAGTTGAAAATTAAAAAAAAAACATTTTCTAGCAATTTTCAAAGAGGTTATTATGAACAATAATCATAAATTATTTAAAAAGTTATTTTTGTTAGCATCAATTAACTATTACTACACTCTAATTTAAAAAGGGATGAAAGAGTGAAAAATTGTTGAAAAAACCGCCATTTCGTATCTCTGTTTTAAGAGAAAAATAGCTAAAAACAATCAAACATTATTTAAACAATTTATTTAATCATCTAATAATCAGTGCAAAGTAGGATTTTATGCATTCGAATTCATTTTCAATTAATTTCATTTTTGGGAACCTATAAACCAGACTTATGCAGTTGTTATTACAAAATATTATTAAATTCATATCGTGAGTTTCAACTTAATTAATCTAATATTGACGATTCTGAATAAAATCAACAAACGTCTTTTTTTCTTTAAAAAAAAAACAAAATAAAAATTGCAATGCATTTTTGGACCACCCTAATCTCCCACAGCATGAAAATAATGAGAAGTTAAGAACTAAAAAGGGAACAGGTGGTCACTCAATTCGTTACGCCAGTACGATAAAGAATAAGAAAAAGGCAAAAAGGCACTTAAAACCAAGCGTGCTCAACTGCCAAAAATCGATTTGGAATGCATAAATCAGTTTGAAACTGGCTTTAAAACGTTATTCTGACCGGTAGAAAAACGTCCCGACCGATAAAATCGTTAACAGCTCGTTCTGGTGGTCGTAAAATCGCTCTAGACTGTCTGTAGCGTGTGGCTCGGTATCCGAACAGGTGGAAAGCCGGAACCCCCTTCATCCAGCCAGGAGCGTCCTCGTTGAGGGTGTTGTGGGGCTCGTCACGCGTCATGCTGGAGCGTATAGTAGAGAGTACTATACTGTCGAGTAGAAGAAGAAGAAGAAACAAGCGAGGTGGCCTCGCAGTGCTGTTTCACCGGCCGCAGAAAGGCGTGAGGAGCGCAGCGTAGAAGAGAGAGTGCATCAAGTGAGAGCCTCGCTCCTCGCTACCTCGCTCTCTCCAACCTATCCCCTCCACTCGCAGGCTGGCGACGCCGCACCACTCACCGCCTCGGCCGGTGAGACTGCACTCACTCAGCGGCGCGGCGGATCCTCTCTGGATTCTGGAAGCTGCACCCGATGCGCCGCTGCTGCGCGGCTCGGCTTGATTTTCGCATCTCCGTTGATCTCCGCGCTCCGCGGTGCAAGGAGCGGTTATTGATTCGACAGGAATGACGGGAAGTGGCGCAGGAATCGATAAGAGAGGTGGGTCCTAGCTCGCCAGTAGCGCGGGTAGAGGGGCTGCAAATATTTTCATACTCCCGACTTCCACCGGAGGAAGAAGATGGCAGCCGAAGCGTGATTATCGGCGATTCGGCGGTCCACACTCTGGCCGAACCCTCTATTCTAACGCTCAGCACCGCGCAGTGTGCCTCGGTTTCCGCGACTTTCCGGTTTAACCGCGTGTACGTGGGCCAACTTCCGTCGACTCTGCCGATCCTGGCCCTGCCTTGGCCCATCCTTCTACGGGACCCGGATAAACGTAGTTTTATTGGACTCAAACTTTTCAGAATAGAGAAATTCTACCTGAATTTTAGATAAACGAGAGAGAGAGAGGGAGAGCTCATGATTCTTAAGGTGGTCAGGTAGTACTGATTATGCGTGACACGAGAAGAAGCACCGTCATCCGAGTGTTTTTAGAGCGTCATGTAATATGGAATTAAACAATGTTGTTAAGACGTAAAGATGTTTTGGGTACATTGTGGACTCTTTGTTCTCGTGATAGCTGTACCTGGATTTATTAGCAGCGCCGACAGCACGTCCAAGCGAGGTAACAATATTTACCTCTCGTTTTATTTTATTTTAAGTAGAACATTGTTTAATTATCTTTTTTTTACAAAGCAAAACTCGCTTTGTTAATCAACATTTTTTATGGATTTTTCAGAAAATCTTGTATGATTTATGAACCTATATACAAAAGTTTTACAGTTTACAATTTACAGTTAAAGAATTTTTTTTAAAAAACAAAAATGAGCAAAAACCGTTAATTTTCGCTAGTTTTCCAGTGAAAATTTAAGATTCTTTTTTAAATACTGAAATATTAGAAAATTGAATTTGGTCCCAGGTTTTTTTATTCTAATTTCTGCTAAACTATTTGATTAAATTTCCGAAATTTTTCGCTAATCGTGAACAGCGACTGAAGAACCATTTTTAGTTCCTAAATTCAACTACTTAGATGAAAATAGAACTGCTTTGTCAAAACTTCATTTTTTTGGTTGCCGATTAATCATTTTTGTTAAAAAAACTTTTTTTTATTTAACTATTTTTTAAACATTTTTCGAAATAATTTTTCTAAACTGAAAAGTTAAAAATTCTACGTTTGGTTGAACATCTATCTTCTTCAGTTGAAAACTCAACTATTTGTTTAGAAATGTCTGCAGCTTGTTGAAACTTTTTTTTTGATGTCGAAAATTAATCTCACTGGTGACTAATTCACCTTTTTGGGTGAAAATTCAACTATTCGGTTGAAAATTCCATTAACAATAAAAATATTGTGTGGAAAATTCATGTCTTTTGTTAAAACTTATTTTTTTGTTAGAAAATTAACATTTTTGGTTGTAATTTCATTTCTTTGGTTACATTTTTTCTTTTATATTAAACATCAATTTTTTAAACTAAAAATCTATCAAATCCATTTTTGGTTCAATTTTATTTTTTGATAGAAATTTCATCCTTTTGGTAGAAAATGCATTTGTTTGGTTGAAGATTTAACTATTTCATCAAAAGTTTAATTTATTTGCTTAAAAACTTAATTCTCTAACTAAAAATTAATCTATTTCATTTTTTGTTGAAAATTTATCTGTTTTAGTTGAAAATACCATTAAAAATTAAAATATTTATTTGAAAATAACTGTATTTTGTAAAAAATATTTTTTCTTGGTAAAAAATTTATCTTTTTGGTTGAAATTTCATTTCTTTGGTTGAAAATTAGTTTTTTTTTTATCTTAAACATTAATTTTTTAACAAAAAATCTGACTTTTATTTTTTGTTCAACTTTATTTTTTGTAGAAATTTAATCTTTTTGATAAAAATTCAATTTTATTGGTTGAAAATTAGATTAAAAAGAATTAAACATCAATTCTTAAACTAAAAATCTATCTCTTCGATTTTTCACTCAACTTTATTTTTTGATAGACATTTAATCTTTTTTCTAAAAATTTATCTTCTTTAGTTGAAAATTCCTGTATTTTATTGAAAATTATTCTTTTTTAATAGAAAATTAATCCTCTTGGTTGAAATTTTTATTCCATTGGTTGAAAATTAGTTTCTTTAAATTCAAAATTAATTTATGGAAGAAAAAATCTTTAGATCATTGATCTTTTAGGTGAAAAATTTTTCTACTTAATTTAATTATTTCATTGAAAATTTATTTTATTTGGTTTTAAACTTATTTCTCTAACCTACAATTAAACTATTCTTTTTTTTATATTTTATCTTTTTTGTTGAAAATTTGTCTCTTTTAGCAGAAAATGCATCTTCAGGGTTGAAAATTCAACTCTTCTGAATTGTTTTTTGGTTTAACAGTGTTTTTTATTTTTAAATAAAAATGTAATACAAAATTTGATATTAATAAATTTTTGTCAGTTCTTGTACGCACACAAAATTTGATATTCGTATTGTTAAGTTTGTAGCAATATTTTGAAATAATTTAAAGTTTTTAAAACATTCTTTAAAAATTAATGTGTCTACAAAAAAAATTCCCAGGAAACTTTAGTTTTTTTAAATGTACATTTTTTTATTTTCGTAACTATTTTCAGGTTTTAAATTATTTTTAATCACTTTCAAAACATTTAAAGCTTCGGAATATGTTGAAATCGTTTAAATTTTTCCACAAATTTTCTTACAATTTTGAAAAATAACAAAATTGCCTTGGAATCCTCCACCTTCTGCTTTGACAATTTTGAAATGTTTTAAAGTTTTTTTTAAAAATCTTCCCCTAAAGTTAGTTTTAAAAAATCAGTTTAAATTATCCCATGAATTTCAAGACATTTTTTTTATTGCCATGAAACATTTCAAAATACTTAAGAATTTTTATTTAATTTTAAATTTTAAATTAAATTAAAAATTAAGAATTTGGCTTTGAAATCGATTAAATTCTTTTTAGAATTTTAGGAAGTAATTTCAAATGTTTTCAAATCCTCTACAATTTTGTCTCAGAATATATTTTTTGAAATAAAAAGTCAGTTTAAATTTTCCCTCGAATTTTAAGAAATATTTTCATTGCCTTGAAACATTTTAAAATTCTTCAAAAGCTTTTTTTTAAATTCTTCAAATATGTAAACATTACATTTTTACTTTCTATATATTCTTCAAAAATTGATGAAAAAAAGAAAAGACATAACAAATTTTCCCTGGAATATCAAGAAAAGTTTTTCACTTTTTCTTAAAAAACTTCTTAAAAGTTTAGAAAATTTCTTCAAAATATTAAAAAAATGTACATTTTGTTTTTAACTTTTATAAATATTTTTAAACTTCAAATTATTTGTTAATAATTTCCAAAAAATTAAAAACTTTTGAATATATTTTAAAATTATTCGAATTTTTCAAAAATGTTCTTATAATTCTGAAAACTAAATTTAAAAATCCATCAAATATTTTTATTTCACAATATTTAAAAAGTTCCGTTTTTTCTACCTTTTTTGAAATATTGTCGATTTTGAAATTAATTTTGAATCTTTCTAAAACTTCGAAATGTTTCTTAATATTACTCGAATTTTTAATAAAACTTTACATTCACGCTACTTGAAAAATTTGGTGTTAAAATCGTCCACATTCTTTTTTGAGATTTAATTAAATAATTTGAAATATTTTCAAATCGTTGTCAATTTTCTCTTAAACTTAATTTTTCTAAATAAAAAATTAGTTTAAATTTTCTTAGGAATTTCAAGAAATTTTTTTCATTTCCTTGAAACATTTAAAAGTTCGAACAAAAAGCTAGTTTTTCAGAAATCGATTGATTATTATTATATTTTAATACGAAGCTTGAATGATTATTATTATTATTATTATTATTTAATACTTTATTTAGAGAAACTTAAATTTTTCATAAACCTGAATTTTGTAGAATTATTATTTTAAACTGGAAAGAGAACCAACAGCTTCATCAAATCACGAACACGGGTTTGCCGACAACAATAGTTTCAAATTGCTTCAAATTGTTTCGAGATATTGTTGAGAATTAATCGAAAATAACGCCATGGATTTTTCAATAATTGGATTTTGTATTCTTTTTTACTTTAATTTAAGCAGTTTCAAATAATTTTTCAAATGTCCTTTCACCACCCTATCTGACCCTTCTGAGCCGCCTGTCCAACCCCAACCTTTTCCAAATCCATTTTTAACCCTCATCCCCTATCTAAACTAAAACTCGACACCCGATGTTCAAAGAAAAGAACACTTTGAGTGTCGTCACTTCACTTGGATGGTCTATAAATCATATTGGCTTTGGAATTTTTTTAAGCAGACTATTTATATAATATTTACATTCTACATTTCATTATAAAAATTAAAATTTATTAATAATCTTTTCGAGAAAATTTAACTTTTGACAGAGCCAGTTAATAATTAATTATTCCGTTTACAATAGGAAAAGCATTAAACAATTATTTTCATTAAAACATTCAAATAATGTTTACTTTATATTTTTCTTAAACTTGAAATTTCGTTTCTGAAAATTTAAATTAATTATATCCTTTTATACTAATTCTCGAAAAATCTAAAACGTATGTACGTATAATTTTGAAAATTGAGTTCCGATAGTCATTTCACATCACAAACATTCGAAAAATTATATAATTGTAATAGATGCGTTTTAAAGCAAAATAAAGTTTTATTAAACAAATTAAGAATTA
>JAWWLR010000002.1:69760458-69771223 GCA_035041075.1 Acraspis erinacei
TTAAGAATTAAATTAAACTAAAATTTATTCTTTATATAATTTATTATTATATAAAAATAAAAAGTCAGTAATGAGTTAATCAGTTCACAACATAAAAAGCAATAAATAATTAATTTAGTTAAAAAATTGTAATAAGTTGTGCCTTATATTTTTCTGAAAATTTGAATGATTAATAAATTTTTAAACCAATATTATAAAAGGTTAAAATATATATTCATATAATTTTGAAGTCAGAATGTAGAAACTTATTTCCCAACATCAGAAACATTAAAAAAATTCGTATGATTGAAACAGAGATATTTCAAACATAAATTTAGTTTCTCAGTTTACAAAATAAAAAGCAATACACAATTATTTTGTTTAAAACATTCAAATAATTGGTACCTTATATATATATATTTAAATTAATAATAACCGTTTAAACTAATTTCATACAAAATTAAAATATATGTTCATATAATTTTGAAATCAGAATGTAGATACTCATTTCACAACATCAGAAACATTAAAAAAATTATATAATTAGAATAGGTGTACTTTAAATATACAGAAATTTTTATTATTAATCAGTCAACAGTAACTAAATTTGTTTACAAAATAAAGAGAAATTAATTATAATTTTTATTCAAACATTCAAATAATTTTTAATTCACATTTTTTCTTACATTTTTACTTTTAGTTCTGAAATGTTAATTGATTAGAAACCTTTTATACAAATTTCAGAAAAAAATAAAACATATTGACATCTAATTTTGCAAATTAAATTCAAATGCTCATTTCACAACGTCAAAAGCATTTCAAAATGTATGCAATTATAGTAGAGGTATTTTTTAATTTGGATTGATTAGAAACCTTTTATACTGATTTCAGAAAAAAGTAAAACATGTTTATATATAATTTTGAAAATTAAATTCAAATACTCATTTCACAACATCAGAAATATTTGAAAAATTATGTAATTGTAATAGATGCATTTTAAACAAAATTAAAGTTTTATTAAAATTAAATTCAATTAAAATTGATTCTTTATATCATTTATTATTATAAAAAACAGTCAGTAATGATTTAATCAGTTTACAACATAAAAAGCAATAAATAATTATTTTAGTTAAAAAATTGTAATAAGTTGTGCCTTATATTTTTCTGAAAATTTTAATGATTAATAAACTTTTAAACCAATATTATAAAAGATTAAAATATATATTCATATAATTTTGAAGTCAGAATGTAGAAACTTACTTCCCAACAGCAGAAACATTTAAAAATTCGTATGATTGGAACACAGATATTTCAAACATAAATTTAGTTTATCAGTTTACAAAATCAAAAGCCATAAAAAATTATTTCTTTAAAATGTTCATATAATTTTAAAATCAGAATGTAGATACTCATTTCACAACATCAGAAACATTTGAAAAATTATATAATTAGAATAAACGTGCTCTAAATATACAGAAACTTTTATTATACAAATTATAGCCAATTTTAAATTACAAAACTTAACAATTATTTAACCTAATATTATTAAAAATATTAATCAGTGAATAGTAACTAAATTTGTTTACAAAATAAAAAGCAGTTAAATATCATTTTTATTCAAACATTCAAATAATTTTTAATTTACAATTTTTCTTACATTTTTACTTTTATTTCTAAAATGTTAATTGACTAGGAACCTATTATACAAGTTTCAGAAAAAATAAAACATATTGACATTTAAATTTGCAAATTAAATTCAAATACTCATTTCACAACGTGAAAAGCATTTGAAAAATTATGTAATTATAGCAAAGGTATTTTAAATAAAAATATACTATCCAATCTTTATTTAACCTAATATTGTTAAAAAAATGAACCAGATAATAATTAATTAATCTGTTCACGACATAAAAAGCAATTAACTCTAGTTTTAATTCAAACATTCAAATAATTTTTAATGCACTTTTTTTTTCTTTTTCATCTCTGAGATTTTCATTGATTAGAAACCTTTTATACTGATTTCATAAAAAAGTAAAATATGTTTATATATAATGTTGAAAGTTAAATTCAAATACTCATTTCACAACATCAAAAACATTTGAAAAATTATGTAATTGTGATAGAAGTATTTTAAATAAAAAGAAGCTCTTATCATATAAAATATATCCAATATTTAAATAGATTGTATTCTGAAAGAAATAATCAGATAATAATTAAATAATCACTTCACAAAATAAAAAGAATTAAACTATAATTTTCATTGAAACATTTAAATAATTTTTGCATCATATTTTATTAAATTTGAAATTGTATTTATATACATTTGATTAATTAAAAACCTAAAAAATAATTAAACAAAAATTAAAATATATGTTCATATAATTTTTGAAAATTGAATTAAGATACTCATTTCATAACATCAAACACATTCAAACAATGCATATAATTTTAATAGAGGTGTTTTAGAGAAAAAAATAACTTTTTTACAAATATAATATTTAATATTTAATTTCATAACATTGGTAAATTCAAATGGTTTTTGCATTGTATTTTTCTAAAAATTTTAATTATTAATAATCTTTTTATCTAATTTTATATAATACCTAAAAAGACAGAAATTTTACTTTATTATTACTTTATTATATTTTCATTAATCTAATAACTAATAACTAATAACCTACTTGCCTAAATTAAATAAATATCAAAATATTACTGAAATATATTTCACGTCGTTTATTAAAAAACTTAATTATAATTCACCTAAATTAAATAAATTTATAAAAATTACTGAAATAAATTTTATGCAATATACTAAAAATTCAATAATTATTCACCCAAATCAAAAAAATTTATTAAAATTAATGCAATACATTTTACGTCGTATATTGAGAAAGTTAATATTACAACTTGTCACAACTTATAACTTATAACTGAGGAAACTTAGGAAACGTAGTAAGGGGAAAGCTAGAGGAAACTGAGGAGAGGGGGAAGTAGATAAGAAAAAATCATCTATCGCTGAAGATAGAAAAAGAGATAAAAAAATATTTAAATTTCTATTAAAGAGATCGAATGAAGTAAAGAAAAAAGATGAGGGTCGACTCTGCCTGTTAGGCGGCGCAGAAATGACATTGGGCACAACAAACAATTTTATTAATTAATTATTCACAATCCTCTTTTCCGTCTCACAGGCAGAGTAAAATATTAACATTTTTATTATATTTTGTAATTTTATTATAACCTACGACCTCGTACAACTTCTATAACTTTAAAACTGGAATATAATATTACAACATAACCTCTCTTAGGCTAAAAAGTGCCCATCTTTGTATATTTGAAAAGGACAACCAACGTGTTGTCGAAACGCCATTTTTTTTCTGACGGATCTCTCAGTATAATGCAATAAACAAAATTTTTTACTAGTAATCAACAAAAGACCATCTCCTAATTATTAGATAAGAAAAAAGTTGGGAAGGGAGGGGTAGCAGAGTTTGAAGTTTCAGAAAGGAATGTAGGAGTGGAGAGGGAAAGTAGTGGAGGGGGTAGTTTGAACGACTCATTTAGTTCTTAATAGGCTACGAAACCCCTTTTTGTAGGCGCAAGGTGCCTACTTTGACTAATTTTTTTTGTCATGAAGTAACCCTGGCCTCGCTCGTCCGTTAGTTGAGGACATTTTAACCCCCTTAGAACTCTCGACACAAAATCCCTCCTAGAAAAGTTGGCACATTGTTCCCGACCTAGTGCCGGATCCGAGCCACTTGACCAGCGTTTAACGTGGTCCACTTTCCCCTCCCATACACTCATGTTTTCTTTCGGATTAAATTAAAAAGCAGTGGGAAAAAGTGAGGACATTCCGAAATTTCCCTGAGGGAGGAACTTTGGCCTTGTTGTGGAAATCACGACTCCCCAAGGGTCGACCATACTCGCACCATGCGTTCATTTGACCATTTCGCCCCCTCAAAGTGAAACCTGACGCCTCCACGCTGGGGGAGATGTTTGCCTGGTAGAACATTCAATTCAAATTTACCAGCCTTTTCGGGGATGTTGAGCCAATCATAAACCTATTCGGAGTTTCTTCCAAATTCCGGACATACTCAGGGGGGTTCCTTCCAAAAGTATTCACGATCCATCATTGTCGGCCTCTTTTTATCGACGTGGAAACATAACATTTGGAAATCTCTGTAGAAAAATTACACATCGTTTATGGAATTATTTTCCACCCTAGTGGTCAGACACAACTTTATCCATGACAGCCAGCCCTGCTGGAACTGGAAAAATTGAAAAAGATTGCAATTGGGGGATAGGAAAAGATAATTATTCTATATATCTCAGTGGGCAGATTGCATCTCTAAAATGCTATCTTTTTTCATCCGCAATTTCAATAATTCGTTATCTTTTCTCTACCTTTCGTGACCTTGGACCCTTATCTTTTTCTTTACTTCATTCTATCTCTTTATAAGAAATTTTAATATTTTTTAATTTTTTTGTATCTCTTTTTGTATCTATTTTTGTATCTGTTTTTGTATCTCTTTTTCTATCTTTCGGGATCGAGTACTCTTATTCCTTTCTATCCCCCCAAAATGGGGAATGAATCGAAGAGTTAGGGAATTTATTAAAAAGATTAATTTGACAACTGTGTTGAATTTTGTAGAACCTTCAGATTGGCTTGGTTAGATAACAAATAAAAGGGCATAAAGAAGAAAGGATTGAAAAAGATAGATGTCAACTTAGATTGCCAATGAGATAAGAAATGATAGATGTTGATAGACAGATGATAAGATGAGATAGAGAAGAAGGGATTGAAAAAGATAGACGTGAATTGGGAATGAGGATGATACAAATTTATAGATGTATGATACCTTAAGATAGGGAAGATCATATTTAAAATGATATAAGAGAATTAAGATTGACAGAGAGATAGAAAAATATGGACGTGGATAAATAAGGAATAGGATGAGATAGAGAAAAGGGAATTGAAAAATATAGATGTGAATATAGATTAGCAAAAAGATAGAAAAAGATAGACTTTAATATACGTAGAATACGAATAGATAGAGAACAGGAGACTAGAAAAGGTAGACGGGAATTTAAATTGACAGAGGTATTGAAAAATATTGACGTTGATAGGCATTAAAGATGGTATTAAAGGAGGTATTCAAGATAAGGATAAAGAAAAATAGGTATTAAAAAAGAGAAAACGTAAATTTAGGTTCACAGATAGAAAAAGAAAGATTGACATTGTTGGGTAAAGGACACATAAAAAATATTGACGCGAATAGATAAAGGATTGGATGAGTTAGAGAAGAGGGTATTGAAAGAGATATTCAAGAATTTAGATTAACAAAGACATCGAAAAAGATTGACGTTGATGGAAGAGGGCTAGGATGAGAAACAGAAGAGGAGATTGAAAAATTTCAACGGGAATTAGATAGACAGAGTGATAGAAAAAGATTGAGGTAGATAGATAAAAGATTGGTGGAAGTAAGAAATAGGGGATTGAAAAAGATAACCTTAGGATAGGTCGAGATAGAGAAGATGAGATTATAAAAGACAGACGGGAATTTAGATGCACAGAAAGACTGGAAAATATTGACGTGGTTAGAGAAAGGATATGATGAGATAGAAAAGAGGGGATTGAAAAAGATAGAAGGAAATTTCGATTGGCAGAGAGATTGAAAAATATTGACATAGATAGAGGTAGGATAGGATGAGATAGAGAAAATGAGGTTAAAAAATCTGTCCGCTTGGCGGAGACATTAGTATGGCGCGCTATGCGCCCGGCTCGCTTCGCTCGCGAGTTTCAGCACACCTAGGGAGCGCAACTGTTGGTTTTCACGCGTCGCATTTAATAATATATTTATCTTACGCTTCGCGCTCGATAATGTATTTATCTCACGTTAATTTGGTGATTGTGAATTCTCTTTCGTTAAAGCTCCTTCGGATTTAAGGAAGACATTTTCGTCACGGATCTCATTCTTCGTACTCGATTTTGCCTAAAATGGGAATTTTTCTACACATCTTCATTATCTTGTTTTTAAAATTTAAAAACTGCGCATTATTTAAATTGGCTTAAAAATTCGACAATTGGGTTGAATATTAAGATTTTTATGGAAAATTTATATTTTGTGAGGGACAATTTGACCGTTTTATAAAAAATTCGCCTTTCTGATTGAAAAATCTTTCTTGGATGAAATTTTAACTCTTTTTGAAAACTCGTATTTTTGGCTAAAAATTCATGTCTTTTACTAGAAACTTTATCTTTTTTCGATGCAAATTCTACTCTATTGATGAAAATTCGTATTATAAGTTTGAAAATTCAATAATTTAGTAAGAAACATAACTATTTGGTTGCAAATTACATTTTTCCTTGAAAATTTATGTCCTCGGGTCTTTCCGGGTTGGAAAATCTTTCTTGGCTCTTTTGATGATAATTTGTCTTTTTGTTTAAAAATTCATCTTTTCTGATAGAAATGATATCTTTCTTGGTTGCAAACTCAATTCTATTGAAGAAAATTTATATTTTCAGCTTGAAAATTCAACATTTTTATAAAAGAATAATTTGTTTCGTTTAAAAAATTAGCATTTTCATCTTGAAAATTGAACAATCCGGCTTAGAATTAACTTTTTTTTATTGAAAATTTATATTTCGTAAATGAAGATTCAACTGTTTTATGAAAAATTCGTTTTTTCACCTTAAGTATTGAAGAATTTGAAGCAATGTGAACATTTTGATTGAAAATTCATTTCATTTCCGAATAATATAAAGGATTTTAAGAGATTGCTAAAAATTTCTATTACATCAAAAAGTCTTGGGCACGCTACTATATTTTTAATGATAATTTGAAGTCCGGACTTCGTAGTTACGTACTCAGACAGCTACCGCCATATCTAACTGGGAGTTAAAAGCCTCTCGCACCCAATTTTTCTCTTCCCTACTCCACTAATTTCTTCTACTTCCTTTCTTACTTCTCCTCTCTCCTACTACCCTTCTTCTATCATACTTCCTGTTCTAATACTGCAACCTTTGCGTCTCCTGCCTAAACAAACTTCTTTCTTATATACTTCCACCTCTCCTCATTTCCCATCACTTCTTTTACTTTCCCTGCCGTAATTTCCTCTCAAGCCCCTTACTTCATTTCCCTGCAGTTCCCCTCACTCCTTCTACTTCCACGCAACTTATTTCCCACCAATTTTTCTACTTCCCCTGCCCTCATTTCCTCTCACGCTCCTAACTACCTCGCCCTTTATTTCCCCTCACTTCTCCTAATTCCACTCCCTTCATATCCCTCAAATTTTTCTACTTCCCCTACCCTCATTTCCCTTCACGTCATCTTGAGTGAAGTAGTTTGATTGTCGGTGAAGTAGAGAAATAGGTGTAACTAAAGGGCGCGAAAGGAGTAGCGAATTATTAATCTAGCGTGCCGTTAATCGGGAATTTATGTATTTCGCGTGACCGGGGACGTGGCTCGTTAATCGCAATAAGTCGCTAAGCATGGCGTGTGCCGAATATTAGTTGCCTGTTGCGGACCGTCGAGCATTTCCTTCCTCTGCAATTTCCGTTTCGTAGGCGGGTCGTGTTAATTGAGTTGGCTCCTCATCCTAGAAATACCTTTGAGACAGAGACGCTGAGTTGGGAATAGAATGAAAAAGAGAGGAGAGAAGTTAGAGGGAATGGACAAGAATAAGATTTAAAAAAAAGAAATAGAAAAGAGGAAAAAAAGTTAGTCACGAGAAAGGGTTTTATAGCCTATTGGGACGTTGATGAATCCGTTTGAAGCTTCCCGTCACTTCCTTCTCCTCCCCTATATCGTCAATATCCCCATCATTCACTTGGTTTCGCTTCTTCCTCTCTTCTCATTTCATCCTTACCACTATCTTATCTTCTTCCACAAGTACTTTCTCCTCTTCTCGCTTCAGCAACTAACGTTCCCACCCCCTACTTCCCTTTTCAGCTCTTACTTTCCTTCTCCTACCTACCCTCTCTTATACTCACTTGTCCTATATCCTCTCTCTTGCGCTCACTTCTTTTCTTCCTCCTCACTTCCACTAGTTCTCCTTTTCTCATTCACCTTCACTTTTCCTACTTTCTATACCCTTATATACTGCTACTTCTCTTTCGTCCCCTTCCAATTTCCCCTTATTTCTCCTACTTCGCCTACACTCATTTACCCACTTTCTCTATTTCTTTTACTTGTAAAGAAGTGCGGCGGTTATAAGGACGGATAGCTGACCGAAACGTTATATGCTCTTTCTCAAAACTTTACGTTTAACTAATTTCCTCTCACATGTACTACTTCGCATCCCCTTATTTCCTCGCATTTCCTCTAACTTTGCGTTTAGTCACTGATTTATCTTGACTTTCCCTACTTTCCATCCACTTATTTCCCCTCACTTTCCCTAACTTCTTCCCATTACTTCCCCTTATTTCTCGACTGACTCTAATTCGCAATCCTTTACTTTTCTTACTTCCCTTTCTATGTTATCACCTTTCTTCTACTACTAGTCCACACTACCATAATAGTCCTCCTTTCACTTCCCTCATTAGCCTCCCTCTCTTCCAATCACTTACCTTACTTCCTCTCGTTTCCCCTCAATAAGTTCTGCACGCCTTCTTTACTTCTCTTCCCTTCATTTCTCTTTATTTCCCTCCCAATTAATTTATTTTTCTATTCTTTAATTTCTTCTACTTCCCTTCCTCTCATTTCTACTTCTTCCCGTCCGCTTATTTAAACTGAGTCCCTCTTAAAGCTCCTACTTTTCTTTCACTTATTTACCTTTATTTACCCTCACTTGCTTTCTTTCTTTTTCCTCACTTTTCCTTACTTTCCCTACTGTACATCCAATAATTTTTCCTCACTTCTCTCATTATCCTACTTCCCCATCCCTCACTTCCCTTAATTGCTTTTCCCAGCTATCACATTTCGTTTTCTACTAATTCGCACTGCCATAATAGCTATTTCTTATAATCATTAACTGTACTTCTCCTCATTTTCATCTTCTAATTTTCTTTTGCCTTCTCTACTTCTACTTCCCTTGTTGCTCCTAATTTTTTCTCAATTAATATATTTTTGTCTTCCATCATTTCCCTTACTTCTCCTCCGCTCATTGTGCCTCATTTTCTCTTGTTTCCCTGCAGTTTTTCGGCTTCCATCTCCTAATGGATTCTTACTTCTTTTATTCCCCGTCCACTCATTTTTTCTAACTTACTCTACATCCCAATCATAATTTTCCCTTACTTCTCTACTTTCTCAACTTATTCGCCCATCACATCCTGCACTTCCCTTTCCAAGCTTTTACTTTTCCTCTTCTACTCACTCGCTTCACCATACTAGCCATTCCTTTACTCCACTCGTTAGCCTTCCTTTCTTCAAATTACTTACCCTAACTTCTCGCAAGCCACCCTCACTTTTCATCCGTAATTTCTCCTCACATTCTCTACCAATCCTCCCCTCATTTCTCCTCATTTCTACCTAATTACTCTGCTTTCGCCTCATTTCTTCTAGTTTTTCTCACTCTTCCTGCTTTCCTCTCCTCATTTCTCCTTAATCCCGCCACTTACCATCTACTCATTTTCCATAACTTCTCCTACCTGTCTTTCATAACATCCCCTTGCTTCTCTATTTATCCTAGTATCCATTATTGCACTTGCTAGCATTCCTCTTTTCCCATAATTTACCCTAATTCAATTCCTTTTCTCTTCCTAATTTCTCCATGCCTTATCCACACCTACCTCTTGTCTCCACATTTCCTCCGAATTTCTCTACTTTTCTATTTTTTCATTTTGCGTCAGTTTCCCTTCGTCCATCCCATTATTTTCCCTCGCTTCTCTACTAAGTCTACTTCCGACCTTATTTGATAATCACTTTCCTTTCCTTTCCTTTCTTTTCTTAATTTATTTTTGCCTCCTCCACTCCTTTTTTATTTATTTCTCCATATTATTTCTCAATTACTCTACTTTTTAATTCTTTCATTTCTTCTACTTCCATACAGCTAATTTTTCCTGATTTCGAGTCACTGTTCCTAATTTTCCCCTTGTCCCCACCGCTCATTTCTCCTTACTTCGCCTATCTACTATCCACAAATTTTCCCTAATTTCCAGCTTGCCACTCATAGCTTTCCCTTGCTTCTCTAATTACCCTAATTTCCCTACTTCCCAAACTCTCATTTCTTCTGCTTCCCTTTCCTTACTTGCCTTTCTCAATTGCCATTTTTCCTCCGCTACTAAAGCGGACTATCATAATAGCTCTCCCACAATTTCCCTTACTAGCCTCTCTCTTTTCTAATCATTTACCCTATTTTCATTCCCTTTCTCTTCCTCATTCCTTCTTGTCTTTTCTACTTCCCCTCCCCTCATTTCTCCATATTTCCCTTAAACTTCTGTACTTTTCTATTCGCTCATTTATCTTACCTTTTCTCCGCTTATTTTTCCTGACTTCACGTCACTTCTCCACTGTTCATCCCATCATTTTCCACATTTTTTCTTACTTCCCCTACTTCTCATAACATCTTTTTTACTTACTTTCCATAGTTTCCGCCCATAATTTTCCTTACATCCCCAACTAACGATCCCCTCATTTTCTCTAATTCCCTACTTGCAACTCATAACTTCCCCTTGTTTCACTACTTTCCCAACTTGCCCTACTTTCCTTTCCTCACTTCCCTTGTTAACTGTCTTTTTTCCGCCCCACTAAGCCGAACTACCATAATAGCCCTCCCATAATTTCCATTGCTAGCCTTCCACTTTTTAAATAATTTACCCTATTTCCCTTCCGTTTCTCTTCCTAATTCC
>JAWWLR010000002.1:69771233-69781559 GCA_035041075.1 Acraspis erinacei
CTTGAATTACCACTACCTTTCCTGATTCCCCTTGCCTCATTTCTCCACATTACCCTTAAATTTCTGTACTTCCACTTTTAATCCCCTCATTTCTCCACATTTGTCATTTCTTACCCTAATTATCATCCAATCATTTTCACTCACTTCCCATACTTTTTTCCCATAACTTCCCCTCGGTTCTCTACTTACCCTGCTTCCCACCTTATTTGATCATCACTTCCCCTGTTTCCTCTGCCCTTAATCCTACAGAGATATAGATAGATAGAGAGAGAGAGAGAGATAGATAGAGAGAGAGAGAGGCGGATAAAAGAGGGTGGGAAGAGGTGGGTGGAATGAAAAAAAATGAAAAATTGAACCAGAATGTACGAGCGGTTCAATAATCTGCTGCGTGCGTGTGCCTCTGCGATTCGAGCAAATCCCACTCGAAGCAGAAGGAGGCTCGGGTCGCACGAAAAGGGATTCGAACTAAATTCCATTTGCTGAAGCAACACCCGAAACACTTTTCTGTCTCAATGATCCCTGCGTTACGAGAAAAAAAATAAAACTCGGAAATGGACTACCCACTCGTCATGTTACTGGCTTGTTAGTAGCAAATAAGCAGGGCACAATTGGGCCACAATTTCTCGTTTCCGTAATTGGCGAACCTTGTTTTGTTCCCTCGCTAGATTAACGTCACAGAAATCTTGCCCGACTTTAACACACTCGAGGCTCGTGCTATAAATATATCGAAAATTATTTCATTACCAGACAAAATAATTTCCACTCTTTTTCTTTTTTTTTAATTTCTATTTTATCATTTTCTATGAGAATACGAGTATGAAGGTTGGAGGCTTGCTTACAGTCGGCTTACAGTCGGTGTTCACTCAGGCGTGACAAAACAAAGAGGAAAACAGGAGAGAGGCAAAATTGATTTGAGACTAAGCAGTTGAATCTCCGACTAAACCGTTGAACTTTTAAGCAAAAGAGAGAGATTTTTAACAAAATAGTTTGTTTCGAAAATACTGTTTTTTAAACAAAAACATTAAATTTCCAATCTAAAAAGATGAATTTTCAACCAAATAATGAAATTTTTAATCAAATAGTAGAATTTTCTCAAAAAACGATTAAACTTGAAGTAAAGATAGTTGCATTTTCAAAAAAATATTTTCAAGCTAAATGGACGATTTTTGAAGAAGATACTTGAATTTTTGAAGAAGAATTATTCTACCAAAGCAAAGCATTTTTTAAACAAGAGGGACAATCCTTCTATCCAAGAATACGCATTTTACGCAAAAAAGTTAAATTTTCGAAAAAATTAACTTTTCAAAAACAAAATCATCGAATTCTCAACCTGCACAGATGAATTTTTAAACAAATGGTTGGATTTTTAAACAAATAGTTCGATTTTTATCATTAAACATAAATTACCAACAAACAGTAGCATTTGCATCCAAATAATTAAAATGTTTGTTAAAAGTTCATTTTTTTGAATAGAACATTTAATTATTTGGTTGAAAACTCAACTTTTTTGTAGAAAAATTGACGTTGGCATCGTAAATTAAATAATTTGATAAAAAATGCCACTGTTTTGTAGAAGGTTTAACTATTTTGTAGAATTTTTTCTTAATTTTGTTTTTACAAATGTATTTCTCTTTTTAATGCCAATTTAACTATTCCATTTTAATATATTTTGTTTTTAAATTTAACCATTTTTAAAAATAACATTTCAAATATTTTCTTGGTTAAAATATCAAATATTACATTTTTTGTTCATAATTCATCTCTTTAGTTTCAAAATTCAATTGTTCAATTTTTTAAATAAGTATTTATAATTTTAGTGGATAATTCATGCCTTTGATTGAAAATTGAACTAATTTGATAAAAATGTATTTTTTTTTTAAATTATTTTTTAAATGGAAATTCCATTATATGGTTGAAAGTAAACTGATTCATTGAAAGTTCCACTTTTTTGTAGAAAATACGTCTGTTTATCTTAAATAATCTACTCTTTTATAACTTTATTGTAGCAAATTTTGTTTCGAAAATTATTTTTAAAAATAAAAATTCAATTCTTTGCTTGTAGGTTAAACGGCTTTCTTAATGATTCAATTATTTTAATGAAGATTTATAATTTTAGCAGAAAATTAATCGTTTTTGACGTTGAAAATTTATTTTTGTTTGCAAGAAATTCATCTCTTTCTTGAAAATTGAAAATTTTGGCGGAAAATTTTACTGTTGTAAAAAAATTCAAATTATTTGTAAAAAATTATTATGTTTTTCCCAATTAAAAAAAAATGAAATTATAATTTTAGTGGAAATAGTAGAAAACTCACATTTTCTATTGAAAACTGAACCACTTTGATAATAATAATTATTATCAAAGAACTATTTTGTTAATGATTCAATTTTTTAAGTGAAGGTTAATAATTTTATTAGAATTTCAGTGGAAAATTTATATCTTTGGTTAAAAATTGAACTCATTTGATGAAAACTAGCTTTATTTGTTAATAATTATATAAAAAAATTTAATTACAAACTTGAAAATTCAACTATTACATTGAAAATTCTTTTTTTTGTAGAAAATTTGTCTCTTTGTCTAGAAAATTCAACAATTTGGCAGAAAATCAAAATTTTTTAAAGAAAATTATTGTCTTTTGTTTAAGAATTATTTAAAAAAAATGAAAATTCAACTAATTGGTTTAAAAATAAATTTAATTGTTGAGAATTCGTCTTTTTTAGTAGAAAATTATTCTTTCCGGTTAAAAATTCAATTACTCGGTTCAAAATTAAATTGTTTTGTAAAACTGTAAACATTTAAATATTTTTTTAATTATTTTTTTTCGACGTAATGAAACCTAAATTAGAGAGAGAGAGTTACAGTAGGGATTTCATAAACTGGTTTATAGTACATAAAACAATAATAGCGCATGTTTATTAGTTATTTTACATACTGCAAATTATTGTTTATTTATTTGGACGATAAAATAGTTTAATTGCAGGAAAACACTGTAAGGTAATTTATACAATATTTTATTTACAATTTACAATCATATATTAATATAAAAATTTCGAAATTATTGAATATAATAATTTATCATTTAATAATTTATTAACTGTTTAATTTTTAACGCTTGAAGTTTTAATTTATCCAGTATTTAAAGCTTTCAGTTCAAAATCATATAATTTTCAAGGCTTTTGGAATTATTAAACTTTAAAGGTTAGAAAATTCTTCTATTTTTATTAATCTTTATTTGTTTTTAAAAAATTCTTATAATTGATGTAAATTTTGTTCAATTTAAAGCATTTAAGATGGAACAATTCAAAATATTAGATTTAAAAACCAAAACTTTAAAATTAAAATAATTTTCCTTGCGTTGGAAATATAACTGTTTAAAATTAATTATTTTAAATTGCACAATTTTTAACATGCCAATGATATAAACTGAATATATTTCAGAAATTAATTCAGAACAAAAATGCCCTCTTTGAATCCAGAAAAAAATTGTTCCTTGTTCCTCCCCCTTAAGTAAAAATGGTTAAAATAAAAATATTCTCTTCCAATTCTGAATAATATTAAAAATCAAAATTTCCACTTTTCTAACTCAATACAAATATTTAAAATATGAATTTTTCATCTTTAAATTTTAAAAAATAAGATACAATTTTTTTTCTGTTTTTATTTTAAGAAAAATGGGGAAATTACATAATTTTTAACTTTTAAAGTCAATAAGAAATTTAAAAAAAATTTCCCATTCCAATTCAGAAGTAAATTTAAAACAAAAAATTCCTAATTGCAATGTCGACTCTTTCACTTAAATAAAAAATTGCATCTTCCAATTCAGAAAAACATTAAAAATTAACATTTTTACCTTGATAAAAATGTTTAAAATATAAAATTTGCCTCTTTAAATTAAAAAAAGAAAATAACAAATTTTCCTATTTTTATTAAAAAAATGTCAAAATAAAAAAAATTGCCCCGTTCAGCTCACTAGAAATGTTTAAGAAAAATGTTCCTGTTACAGTACAGAATACAATTCAAATGAAAAATTCCTTATTTCAATGCAGAAACAAATTCAGGGCCAAAATCTCATTGATTCTAATTGAATAAGAATTTCAAAATAAAAAATTCCCCTTTTCAGATTAAAGAAAATTTTAATTTAATTTTTGTACCTTTCATCACAAGAAAAATACTAAAAATAAAGAACCTGCTCGCTTTAAGTCAATTTTAGTAATAATAAAATTAAGCTCCTTTTTCTGATTCAGAAAAAAATGTCCTTCCTTTAAATTCTATAAAAATGTTGAAAATAAAAAATTTCATCTTCGGATTTAGAAAAACATAAAAAATATAAATTTCCTTCTTTTCAATTCAATAAAAATGTTAAAAATAGAATATTATATACAATATTATATATATATATATATATATATATATATATAAATATAAAATATTCAGAACTTAATCAAATAAAAATAAATTTCAATACAGAAACATTATAAATACAAAAATTTTCTTTTTTTCAATTCAATTAAAATGTTCAAATAAAAAAATTTCCCTCTTTCGATTCAGAGAAAGATTGAAAATAAAATATTTTCCCTTTCATTTCAAGAGAAATGTTGAAAATAAAGAATCTGCCTCTCTCCACCTCAATTAAAATAATAATCAAAATGTTTAAAATAGAAAAACTTTCCTATCTGACTCAAAAAAAGTTTTACCCTTTCAATTCAGTAAAATTGTCTGATTTTAAAACATTTCCTCTTTTAATGAACACAAACATAAAAAGGGAAAATTTCCTTTTTTCCGAGTTAACAAAAATGTTAAAAATGTAGAATGTCTCTTCAAATTCAGAAAAAAATTTAAAATATGAAATTTTCCGCTTTTTATTTCAAGAAAAATGTAAAAACTAGAGAATTTTTCTACTCTGAATTCAATAAAAATGTTTAAAAAAATGTCTATTTCAAATAACATATCAATTAAAAAAACAAAATTCCCTCTTTCAATGTAAAAACAAATTCAATAATAAAATTTCCTTTCTTTTAAACGAATAAAAATGTGAAATAAAAAAAATTTCTTTCCTTCCGTCCGAAAAAATATGAATAATAAAAAATTCTACCCTTTCATTACAATAAAAATGTTAAAATTAAAGAATCTGGCTCGCTCCAACTCAGTTAAAATAATAATCCAAAATTAAAAAAAAAAAGAACTTCCTTCTCTGGTTAAAAAAATCCTCCTTTTAATTCAATAAAAATGTTGAAAATAAAAAGATTTCTTTTCCGAATTGAGAAAAAGATTAAAAATTAAAGTTTTCTTATATCTCATTAAAAATTGAATAATTTTAAATGATATTAAATTAATAACTTTTAAAGTGATTTGAAAGGTTTTTCCGTAAAAAAATATAGGAAAAAGAGAGTTTGATGCATTTATAAATTGTAAACGTTTTAATTAAAATTGAAAATACTGTAACTCGTGAAGAGTTCGTATGCTCTTGTTATTATTATTTTATTTAAATTAGTTATCTCTTTTAAAATATCTTAAAGCTCTTAATATTTAAAAAATTGTTATTATGAAATTCTAAATTGATTTTTTTAATATTACGAAATATAAATCCATGGAGGTGGATTTACTGCTAGTATTAAAAATTTTCCTTAGTGGAAAAAATGTACACTAGGAAATAACTAAACAATGCGGAGCTTTGGATTTTTTAGAAAGTGTTAATTACGAATTTAATGTCATTCTCTGCGCTCCATCTATGCCTCTCGTCTGTACTTTCCGACCGAGGAAACCATTGCTGATTAAATGAAATTTGTATTGACTATGCAGTCGAGTTTCACAGTGAAATATATGGACTATAAAAGTGAGAGAATGAGTGATTAGAGCAGGAGCATACTTTCAATAATGCTTTAAAAAAAAAAGTTGAAAAAAAAACTAAAACTAAAAGCGAAAGTAGTAAATTCAGGGTTTAGTCAGCCATTGTGGCTTACTTAAAAGCTCGAAACTCGCATTAATATTTCTAGGGCTTTTTCAAATTTTTAAATTTTTAAAAAAATGTATAAATGGACTAAAAGCTAATATGAATATATAAATATATAATATCAATTTTCAAAGAAAAAGAAGTCAAATTCTGTTTTTGTGTCTATGTTTAAAAACCTTTTAGGTAAATTATTAGAGAAATTTAGTAGTAAAATACGGATTTAGTCAGATGTGATAGCTCATTTCTAAATTAATTGGGTAAAACCGGATTTAGTCAGGCTTCCAAAAGTAGTTCTGATAAAAAATTCGAATTCGAATTTTTACTAAAAGGGATGAATTCTCATTTTAGCACGGAATGGAATAGCTTAATTTTCAATAAAAAAATTTTGTGTACAAGACTATTACATTTTCTGCATATAAATTAAATCTCCTATTAAATTGTTGAATTTTTAAGCAAAAAAAGATGAATTCTCTACAAAATAGTTAAATTTTGAACCCAAAAATATGAATTTTCAAGAAAAAAGTTCATTTTCAGCAAAACGATAAATTTTTGACAAAATAATGCATATTTAATCATAAATATTTAATTTTTACAAAAAGGAATGAATTTGTAGGCTAAGAATGTGTATTGTCAAGAAGAAATTTCGAAAAAGTGGAGTTTTTAAACAAGAAGACGATGGTCCAATAAGAGTTGAATTTACAAAAACAATATTTGTAGTAAAAAAACTAAATTTGAATAAATTTTTTGCACTTTTAACCAAAACTAGATGAATTTTAAACAAGGTAGTTACATTTTGAATTTTTAAAACAAAATGTATAATTTTTTCAACTGATTCTAGTAATTTAATTATTCGGTTTTAGTAATTTAGTTCGCCTTTAGTGATAAAGAAAAAAAAGAGGAAAGGTTCTTGAATTTTCTACCAAATAATTAAAACTTCAAGCAAGAAAGAATTTTACAAATAAAAAGAGTATATTTGAACAAAAAAGGGCAAATTTGCATTAAATTTTTAATTTACTTTTTACTTAATTTAAACTTTTGATTACAAAAGATGGTACTTTAACAAAAAGAGTTTAATTTTCAACACCGAAATTTAAATTTAAGAAAAAGTGAATTTTGGACCGAAAAAATTTAATTCTTAACCAAAAATTTGCGTTTTTAACCACAAAAGAAGAATCTTCAAATAAAAAAAGATAATGGTTCAAGAAGAGATGAATTTTCAAAAAAATAATTGTTTTCAATTTTTTCTTCCAAAATTTGTATTAAGTGCAGTTTTGCATTTTTTTCTGTATGTTTATAAAAATATTCGAGATGAATAATAAAGCTGAGAAATTCAGTAGTAAAACACTGATTCAGGCAGACCTAGAAGGTCCTAACGGAATTAAGGAGTTGAAACCAAATTAAGTCGATCCTTTTGGCTTATGTAAAATTTTGGGATGAAAAAGCAAAGGCTGTTTAAGTATAGGGGAGAAAAAATTCGAATAAAAAAATTTGTCTTTTTAATGGCGCAAAATTTGAATAATCGAATTCTCTATTTCAATTTTTTTAGTGAACGTCAATTTTTTTTCCAAAATTTGTATTAGGGCTATTTTTAGAATCTGCTTTTATGTATATTTTTGCAAATTTTAGAGATAATTAACAAAGTTGATAAATTCAGTAGAAAAAAGCACATTTAGTTAGACACAGAGGAATATAACGAAATTAAGTAGTTGGAATTGAATTAGGTGAGGCGTTTGCGTAAAACTTTGACATTAATTAATTTTTAAATATCGAATATTAATTTCCAAAGAAAACCAAATGGCAAATTAATGGAGAAAACTTTAAATCGTAAAATTGTCTTTCTAAGTTTTCTGAGGAAAGATTGATATTTTTTCCAAAATTTGTATTAAGAGCATGATCAGACTTTGTTTTTATCTATTTTTGGAAAAATATTTGAGAAAAATGAAAAATTTGAGTAAATCACTGATTTAATCAACCGGCGAAGTGATAACTAAATTAAGGAGTTTAAACCGGATTTAGTCAGAAATTGCAGCATATGCAAAAACTTAAAACGTTAAAGGAATATAATTCTAAAAGTAATATTTATTTAAAATACTAAAGGTTATGGCTTTTAAATATAAAAAAGTTTCTTACAGTTTTTTACTATTAATTTATCAAATATTCAACTCGATATGTCATTTCATGTAATGGCGCGAAGTTTAAATCGTAAAATTATCGTTCTCAGTTGTCTGAGATAAGATTATTATTAAGAAAAAATTATTAAAAGTATTTTTAGATTCTGGCTTTGTGTACATTTTTGCAAAAGTTGCAGGTAAGAAAAAAAATGAAGTTCAGTGATAAAACACAAATTTAGTCAGACACGTTTAGTCGCAACTAAATGACGGAGTTGAAACCGGATTGAGTCCGACATTGCGGCTTACGCAAAAACTTGAAGGATGACAAAATATATTTGAAAAAAGTAGTTTTTAATTGAAATTCTAAAGATAATGGATCTAAGACATACAAAATTTTCTTAGTCTTTTTTGCTATTAATTTTTAAAATATTCAGTTCCATGTCATTTCATGTAGTGGCACGAAGTTCAAATCGTAAAAATACCTTTATAAGTTTTTTGAGTGAAGATTCATATTTATCAAAAAGTATTAAAAGTAATTTTAATTTTCTCTTTTTGTATACATTTTCACAAATCGTGGAGATAAAAAAAGAAAATTGAGATGTTCAGTAATAAAACAAAACTTTAGTCAGCCATGTTAACTCACAAAGAAATGAAGGAGTTAGAACCGCATTAAGTCAGACATTGAGGCTTACGCAGAAACTTGAAGGATGAACAAATATATTTAAAAAAAGTAGTTTTTAATTGAAATTATAAAGATAAAGGACTACTAATTTTTAAAATATTAAATTCCATGTCATTTCATGTAGTGGCACGAAGTTTAAATTGTAAAACTGTTTTTCTGACTTCCCTAATATCAGATAGATATTTATCAAATATTATTAAATGTATTTTTAGTTTCTGTTTTGATGAGCATTTTTACTAATACGAAGATAAGAAGCAGAATGGAGAAGTTCAATAGCAAAACACAAATTTAGTCAGATACGTTTAATCCCAAAGAAATTAAGGAGTTTTAATTGGATTTAGTCAGACATTGTGGCTGACGCAAAACTTAAAACATTATACAGATATATTTCTAAATGTAACTTGTGTTTGTCAGACTAAAAATTAATACTTTTAAATATAAAAAAAGTTTTTAAGTCAATTTTAGTAACAATTTTCCACAACTCAATTCCATATTTTAAGACGAATATAAATACAAAATATTATAAGATGAATACTTATCGCAAAGAATTAAAAGTATTTTCAGTTTATTCAATATCAAAAATATTTTCAGTTTCTGTTTTTGGGTACATTTTTACAAATCCTGGAGACAAGAAACAAAATTGGGAAGTTTAATAGTAAAAATACAAATGTAGTCAACCGCGTATACTCCCAGCGAAATTAAGGAGTGGGTACTAGTTTTAGTCAGACATTATGACTTACGCAAAACCTTGAAACAGTAAAAAAATATATTTCTAAAAGTAATTTTTATTTGAAATTCTAAAGAATAGGGCGCGAAGTTGAAATCGTAAAATTGTCTTTCTGATATTTTTCAATTCAAGATTCATTTTTATAGAAAGTATCAAATGTATTTCTAGATCCTGTCTTTTTTTAAAATTTGTATGAATCTGGGAGATAAAAAACAAAATGGAGAAGTTCAGTAGTAAAACGCAAATTCAGTCAGACAGGTGTAATCATAACGAAATTGAGTAGTTGAGACCAGATTTAGTCAGACGTAGAGGCTTACATAAAAAGACACGAAGGGCGTTTATCTGATGGTAGAGTTAAATGTGTGGATTTGAAAATCTAGTGAGTTTGGCAGAATTTAGGGGAAGTTGAATGAATCTCTAGATAAGGCCAGCTTAAAGTTGTCCTGCGTACACGATTTAGGATATTAATGGCCTGCTGGGATGGAATAGGGGCGAACTGTGTTCGGAAAATCATTAGATATCTAACCCTCTTCAGGTTTTTTATATTCTCCGCCCTTTAAATGTTTCCGAAAGATTTCCAACAAATAAAAGTAATCACGATAAGAAAAATAATTTATTTACTCACTATGCTAATGAATAACAACACGGATGAATTTGCACTCAGAATCTAATTTTTAATCCTGAGAGTTCAATTTTCAACTAAGAAAGGTACTTTTTCAACAAAAAATGTAATATTTATATTTTCAGTTCCAAAACTTAATTAAAAAAAATAAATCTCATAATTAGAAAACTAAAATTTGTAATAAGAGAGTTGAATCCTCAAACATGATTGTCATAAACAAAATAAGATTAATTTTT
>JAWWLR010000002.1:69806545-69817866 GCA_035041075.1 Acraspis erinacei
GATAAAGCTGAGGTTTGTCTTCTTTTATCAAATATTTAGTGACCATGAATAGTATGAAGTAACTCCAAAACAAAAGGGAGATGACGATAAGAGTACGTTTATAAAAATAAGAGAGGGGGTGATCTGATTCAATTTTATAAACATTTAGAAACTAGGACCTGGTATTATTGAAATTTCAGACGATTTTTATTTTATTTTGAAAAAAGGATTCTACATTATAGAGTAGGGTGGGACTTACTGTGTAAAGTATAAATTATTGGCTTAAAACCTCCTGGGATTTTTGGGAGAAAAAATTAAGGAAATGTAGACAAAAATATCCCTTTCTCTTAAGACATTTCTGAGAATAAAGCTGAGGTTTGTCTTATTTTATAAAGTATTTAGTGACCATGAATAGTATTGAATAAGTCCAAAAAGAAAGGGAGATGACGATAAGATTACATTTATAAAAATAAGAGAGGGGGTGATCTGATTCAATTTTATAAACATTTAGAAACTAGGACCACATATATAATTGAAATTTAAGAGTGTTCTTACTCTGTTTTGGAAAAAGAAAAGATTTAACCTTGTATAGTAGGGTGGGACTTACTTTGTAAAATCAAATTTCTCAGATTGAAACCTACTTGGTTCTATAGGGGATAGTCTCTTTCTCTTAAGACGTTTCTGAGAATTAAGCTGAACTTTGTCTTCTTTTATCAAATATTTACTGCCTAGAAATAATATTCAATAAAGCTAAAACGAAAGAGGAATGACGAAAAGACCTCATTCATAAAAATGAGAGAGGAAGCGACCTGATTGAATATTACATATATTTAGAAACTAGGACCATATATTATTAAAAGTTGGGAGTGTTTTTATTCTGTTAAAAAAAAGATTCTACCTTGTAGAGTAGTGTGGGACTTACTTTGTAAAGTCAAAATTCTTAGCTTAAAATCTCCTGGGTTCTATTTTGGAAAAACTTATGGAAGTGTAGAAAAAAATTTCCCTTTCTCTTAAAATGTTTCGCGGGAAAAAGCTAAGCTTTCTCGTCTCTTAAAAAATATTTACTGACCATATATAGTATTGAATAACGCAAAAAAAGGGAGATGATGAAAAGAGTACTTTCATAAATATGAGAGAGAATGTGACTAGATTCAATTTCATATAAATTTTTTATTTAGTTCCTTATATTATTAAAATTTCAGACTTTTAACATTTTTATTTTGGAAAAAAAGGATTCTGGCTTGTAGAGTAAGGTGGGACTGACTTTCTAATGTCAAAATTCCCAGCTTAAAACCTTCTGGGTTCCATGGGGGAAAACATTTAAGAAGTTTATAGATATTTCCCTTTCTCTTAAAATGTTTTTTGGAATAATGTTAAGCTTTGTCGTTTAAAAAAAAATAGTGACTGACCATAAATAGTGATAAATAACTTCAAAACGAAAGAGAGATGAAAAAAGATTTTATTTATAAAAATGAGAGAGGAAGTGACCTGATTCAATTTTATATAGATGTAGAAACTAGAAACGTATATAATTAGAAGTTCAGAGTATTTTTATCCTCTTTAAAAAAAATCTACCTTGAAGAGCTGGGTGGAACTTACTTTATAAAGTCAACATTCGTAGTTTAAAAAGTGGCCTAATTAGAGTTTATATAAATTTAGAAACTAGGATCTTACATTATTTCAGAGTCTTTTTATTTTGTTTTTGAAAAGAAAGGATTCTATCTTGTAAAGTAGGGTGGGACTTACTTCCTAAAGTCAAAATTCTTTTACGCCCTCCAAACGCAAATAGATAGTCTCTAAACTTCTAAACGCACTTAGATAAAAATCAATAATTATTTTTAATAACAATTTGGTGAAAAAAGTTTCATTAGGTGATGCATTTATTATCAAAAAATCACTGTTACAAAATTAAATATTGTTGCAACTAACAGAATCATATATAAATTTTTCTCGTCTGATGCATTTGAAAATAAAAATTCTTGAGAGAGTCCCAAAAATGATAATTTTATAGTTATCAACAATAGGTGCCTAAAATTAGTAAAAAGTCTTGATAGTTGCTGTAAAGCACGTGCTTATATTAAAATAACTTAATTATGAAAAAGAATATGAAAAAAAGCTTCTATAAAAATAACTGAAGGAGTGAACTGATTCCATATTATATAAATTGAGAAACTAGGACATCAATTAAGATTTCAAAGCGTTTTCTTCTGTTTTTGAAAAGAAGGATTCTACCTTGTAGAGTATGGCGGGACTTACTTTTTAAAGTAAAAATTCTTTTTCTCCCATCCACGGATTACGCTCTAATAATAGAATGATCTGTTGCAAATTTTAAAAAAATCGGTTAATATTTATAAGACCCACGCACCCCTTTCAGTTTTTTATTGTACTTACTTGGGCAAAAATGTGCAAACATTAAAAATCCACTTAACTTTCTTAGTTTTCGTCGAAATCCTTTGTGAGGGTAAAAGAAGCTTGAAAAAAATGTTCATAATTTATTTAAGGGTAACCTTATAAATTTAATTGTTTAAAATAAATTTTGTTCAAATAAGCTGTTCATGGTTTAGAAAATTAAATAACATTTGGTTTTACAAATGTGAAATTATTCCGAGCAAATATTTACTTAGAATCTCATATCATATTCTACTATTGATTTTTGCCCAGGGGACGGGAAAGTAAATAACAGTGTACAGTTTGTAATTCAAATCATTCCAAGCTCTGTTAAATTAAGATAAGCGGAAGTGAAGGATAAATGTTCGCAAAGTTTAATTAATTAAACAGAAGAATTCAGAAATAACTATAGAATGTTCCTCTGATTTGTAAAATTCATTAAAAAAAGGATATAACATTTTTTGTGTTTAAACCCCCCCCCCTCCCAAAAAAATACTAGGTAAAGTCAACAAAATATTTTTTCCGCTATATTGTCGAGAGACTTTAGAGGCCAATATTCTCTAAAATCAAGAAAAATAATGCGTTTTTTTAAGAAAATGGGAAAATAATGTATTTTAAATAAAAAATTAATTTTTCTACAAAAAAATAGTTATAGTTTCAACCGAAAAAATCAAATTTTCAAATGAAAAGGATAAATAAGGGAAAAATGGTTAGAAGCTTGAAATAAATAAATGGGAAATTTTATAATTTGTATAAAAAAGATAATAGTTTAAATTAACATTAAATTTTATTGTTAATACATTTAAATATCGGACGACCCACTTTTTAGTCCGGACTGCAGAGAGGGTGTCGAATAGGGTGGGTCGTGAAAAATGGTTTTAGAAATCGTAAACAATTGCAACCCTAAAAGTAGTGTTCTGAATGTGGAGTCGATCGATTTAAATCTAGGGAACGTGCGCAAGCAAAATAAGATTAAAAAAATTATTGTTTGCAGAGTTATAATTTTTTTTTACAATTTCGAGTGTTGATAGTGTCTTGCTATTTTTTTAAACTTTTATTTTTTGCGCACATGAAAGCAGCAAAAAAATTTTTCTGCACTCGTGGGCTTCCTTGGCATCAAAATTAACCTACGAAGTATTCAAAATAGGTGGAGGATCAAAACCAGAAGCACTTTTTGTGGTTTCATTTTGATACCACGTAGTTTCTTAATTGACAAGAAATTTTGTTGTTTTTTTCATTGATGCAAAAAAATAAAAGATATTTAGAGCAGATAATTAAAATTTAATTATCTTCTGTAGATTTATTATCTTTTTGGAAAAAATTTCAGACTCTAGTCACTCCCAAAATAAATGAGGATTGCATTTTCTACAATGCAGGTGAAAATTTAAGGGAAAACGTGAACCAATCTTTCTTTTTGTCATTCTGTTTGGATATCAAACTGATCGAAAAAAAATGTTTTGTTCCACCCTCCCTTCTGCCGAATGATAATTTTTCATTCTAGAAAAGTGAGTTGATTAGGCCAAGGTTTGTGAATAAGACTGTGTCTAAAGCGGTGGAATCAGCGGATGATAAATGGAAGCAGCTTCTAATCGGTAGGATCTTGAAAGCTTTTTTTTAAGCTCACTTCGTCTAGTAGGAATCGGACATCGGACGACATTCAACGACATCAGTCGCGTGGGGCGATTGCATTGAAATATGAGGGGCAAATTGCGAATGATGACAAGCTCGTTTCTCGGAGATGTCATCCTAAATCGTTCTACGACTCGTGAAAAATGAGTTTCGAAGGGCCTGGATTCTGGATCATCTTCTATTTCCAGGCCATCTATCCCGAGTGAGAAGCGATCGCACAAAGCGTTTCTGGTCATTCCCCGGAATCCATGTAAAAAGTTCCTAACTGCACTAACACTCTTCGAGAATACACAAAAATATGTCAAAAATTTACAATAGGGTGGACTAGAAAAATAAAACATTTGTCTTCTTGTCTCATCCATCTATTTTCTTTCATTTGGTCTACAAATAATTGTCCAATCTTTATGAAAGAATTTTTCAAAAAAGGTACGTGGGAAATATGAAGCTGCGCGGGAAAATATAAGGGTGTTGGGCGCATAGAAAAGGGGCTTGGGAAGGTATGAACATTTTTGGAAAAAATAATTAACTAGTGGTCCAAGGCCTTTAAATGCTAAAAAATATATTTTTTTTCTTTATGAAAATATTAGCGCGGATTCTGGATTACCTTCCATCTCCAGTTCATTTATCCCGAGTGGCAAACGATCGTACAAAGCGTTTCTGGGCATTCCCCCAATTCCATGGAAAACTTCCCTAACTGAACTACTATTATTCCAGAATACACAAAAATATTAAAAATTTTCATTAAAGAATTTCTAAAGAAAGGGGCGTGGGACATTTTAAGTAACGTGGGAGAATATGAAAATGTGTGGGAAAAATAAATAACCCGTGGTGCGAGGCCTTTAAACGCTATTTTTCTATTTTGTTTTTATAAAAACGACTACGTGGATTTTGGATCATTTTCCATCTCCAAGACAACAATTCTTAGTGGGAAGCGATTGCACAAAGCATTCCTTACTGCACTGCCATATTGCAGAATACGCAAAAAAATTCTTGTTATTGTCTCACCCTTTTGTTTTCTTTCATTTAGTGTGCAAATAATTGTACACTTTTTATGAAAGTATTTTTTAAGAAAGGGGCGTGAGAAATATGAAGTATCATGGGAAAAATGAAGGGGCGTGGGAAATATGAAAAAGTGTGAAAAATATAAATCACCCAATGTCCAAGGCATTTAAAAGCTAAGTAATGTTAATTCTTTTTTTTGTAAACATGACCGATTGTTTATGTTAAAGCAAAAAGTATCAAAAAGACGCTCCCTGGCTCAGGTGATAGCGCGTTAGGTTTTCGAGTAGCTGGGGTTCGATTTCTTTGCCAATACAAATGAACATTTTTCATTAAACTTCTATTGGGGCTGAGCTGGTTTGGTACAAACTTACTTCCAGTCGCTAAAAGTACAATTTTAATCGAGGAGTACAATTCTTAAAATGAGTACGGTATTACAATTCCAATGGACAAATGTACATTTGTACGAAGAAGTACAATTATACTAAAAAGTAAAGATGTCCTCATAATACAATAGTACTAATAAAAGTACAATAATTGAAACTAGAATACGTTAGTACAATTCCAATTGATAAATATGTTAAATTATGGACAAGTACAATCATCCTAATTTCAGCACCTTAGTAAAATGCGAATTATAAAACGAATAATTGTACTTCAGAAGTGCAATGCTTGAAGTTTGAGAAAGTCAGCTCAATTTTGCTTATTAAATGTACAGTTTTACGCAAGTTGGATCAAAAGTACAAATTCTCAAATTCTCATTAGTGCAATTCCAACTACAAAAAGTACAATTCTAATGAAAAAGTACGATCCTTGAAATGAGTACTATAGTGAAATCCCAATTACAAAATGTACATTTATAGCAAAAAGTATAATTGTAATCGAAATGGACAGCTCTACTAAAATTACGATTGTAATAAGAAAGTACAATAATTACAATTTAAATATATTAGTAAAATTTAATTGCCAGATTTTAAATGTTAGGAAAGTATAATCCTTTAATTTTGAATATCTTATAGTTATTGTCTTCGAAAAGTACAATCATTTAAATTTGATTAATCTAGCTACTGCTAAAACGTACTCAAAACGTATGCATGCACTTAAAGAATACGCTCCTTAATATCTGAATACTTCAATATAATTGCAATTTCCAAAATTAAAATTTTAATCAAGGAGCAGAATTCTTAAAATTCGTAAGTTAGTACAGTTTCAATTGAAAAGTATGAATTTATACTAATAAGTACAATTGTACTAAACGTAAAATTATACTAAAAATGCAATTGTACTAAAATGCACAATTGTTCTAAAAGTACAATTTTGCTAAAATAAAATTGTACAAATGCTAAATTTTAATTTCTGGCTAAGCTTAATCTTTTTAATTTGAGTACATTAGTACAACGCCAGTCATAAAATGTATAATTTTACTAAAAAATGAAATTCTTCAAATTTTATTGTATCAGTACAATTCAAATTTCAAAAAATAGATTTACTTAAAAAGTACACCCATTGCAATCTGAGGAAGTTAGTTTAATCCCAGTTGGTAACTATACAATTTTACAAAAAATGACTCAAAAATAAAAATGTCCAAAAATACATTCATTAACATCTGAACACGAGAGTTCAATTTCGATTGCTAAAAGTACAATTTTAGTAAAATAATACAATCATTTTAAAAAATACGTTAGTATAATTCCAGTTAGAAAATTTAAATTTTTACCCAAAAGTATAATTTAATCCAAAAAATGGAAATTGTACTCAAAATGTATAGCTGTACTAAAAAGTACAATAATTTAAATTTGAATACGGTAGTAAATTTTCCATTGCCACATGCAAAATTTTCGACAAGTACAATCCTCAAAATTCGAATACATTAGTGCAATGCAATACATTTTATCATGTTAGTATCATTCTAATTACAAAGAGTAAAATTGAACTCAAAAGTACAATTATCGACCCAAAGAGTATAAATGTGCTGACATTTCAATTGGTATTAGTACAATTGGACACATTAAAAGTTCAAATCTATTCAAAACGAATAATTGTGCTCAAAACTACAGTCATTGGCAAAATTGAAGAAATTACAATTTTATTCTGTAAATGCGATTCCTAAAATGAATAGGACAGAACAATTCCAATTGACAAATGAAAAATTGCACTAAAAAGTACAATTGTACTTCTAACACAATTCTACTATAAGTACAATGATACTAAAAGTACAATTGTACTTTCAACACAATTCTAATATACGTACAATGCTACTAAAAGTACAATTGTACTTTTAACATAATTGCACTAAAACTACAATGATACTAAAAGTACACTTGTACTAAAAGCACAACTGTGTTTAAAGTACAATTGTACTACAAAACACAATTGTACTGCAAATTCTAATTGTACTAAAAAGTACAATTGTACTGAAAGTATAATTGTACTCAAAGTGCAATTGAAATAATAAGTACAATTTCATTTCAAGTACAATTTTGCTAAAAATTAAAATTTTACCAATAAGTGTAATTTTGCTTTAAAGTACAGTTCACTAAAAAGGAAAATGAACTCAAAGTATAATTAAACTAAACAGTGCACTCACATTAAAAGCAAAATTTTATTAAAAGTACGATTATACTAAAAGCACAATTGTACTAAAAGTATAATTACACTAAAAGCAAAGTTGTACTGATTAGTATAAATGCACTAGAAATATAATAAATCTAAAAAGTAGAATTACATTTAAACTACAATTTTACTGAAATGATAATTACATTAAAAGTGCAATTGTACTGAAATTACAATTGTACATTGTGATTCATCAAATGAGATGTATTCCAGTACAACGTATTTATCTTCTAATGCTGTCATGGCTTCTGGGCTCTTTTTTATTCCAGGAAACACGGTTCCCGTTGTACGTGTTCAGACTAACTTGCGGTTTAGAATAGGGTGTCGTAATGCGAAACGGATGTGAAATTTTACTGGTGGATAAAAAAAAAGATTTGCGAGTGCAGTAAAGGCGACTGCGATTTGTCTCGGGTTGGCGAAATGGCAAATGGGGCTGCGACCCTACCATATATATTATACGTAGGTGGATGAAAAAACTTTGAACGGTTTCATATTACATGGAAATTTAAATTCGATATTATTCATGATTTATAAAACGATTTTGAGAGTAAACATACATTCTGATACAAATTTAGCGAACGTTGCTATTTTTTACCAATATATTATTGTCCAAAGTATAATCTTATTTAAAACTTCCAATATTAAAATTTAGGCACATTGCCAGAATCCCAGTTAAAAAAAACGATCACACTAGAAAAGAACAATTATACTAAAAGGTACAATTGTGCTAAACAGTAAAATTGTACTAAAAGTACAATCATACTAAAAAGTACAATTGTCCTAAAAGCACAACTGTACTAAACAGCACAATTGTACTAAACTGCCTAATTGTACTAAAAGCACAATGGTACCAAAAAGCTTAATGGTAATAAATGGCACGATTTTATAAGAAACAGGATTGTACGGAAAAAACATAATCGCAATAAAAAGCACAATTGCATTGTAAACAAAAATGCTACTAAAAATAATAATTGTATAGAAAATCACCATTGTACTTAAGGCAATAATGTACTAAGAAGAACAATTGTACTTAAACACAATTCTACTAAAAAGGCACGAGTGTAATAAGAAAAAAAACTATACTGAAAGCACAACCAAACTAAAAAGTACAATTTCTGGAAAAATTAAGATTCTCTTTCAAATTGCAGTCGGTCATTTCTTCAAACTCTTGAAATCTTTTTAAATTACTTGTGAATAAACAGTTAAAATTTTAGGTAACAAAGACGAATTTTCAATAAGAGAGTTCAACTTTGACCCCGAAAATATGAATTTTCAACTAAAACGATGAACCTTAAAAAAACTGAACTTTTTAAAGAGTAGTTCCACTTTAAACCAGGTTGTTTATTTTTCAACCACAGAAGAGGTATTCTCTGGGAAACATGTTATAGTTAGTATCTTAATAAACAAGAATTTTAATTTGAAAAACATGTAAATTAAAAAAAAGTTGAATCCGCAACCAAAACAGATTAATTTTCAACCAAAAAACTGCATTTTCATACAAAAAGGTTGAATTTTCAATGATAAAGATTAATTTTCTAACGAGAGGATAAATTTTCAACAAGATACATGAATTTTCAAACTGATAGTGGAATTTTTAATTAGAAAAAAATTTCTTTTAAGAATATGAGTTTTCAACTAAAAGTACAATACTTACATTTTTTGAAAAAAGAATTCATTCTCTATAAAAAAAACAATTTCTAATAAAATAGTTACATTTTCAACTAAAAAATGAATTTTCAATTAAAATGACGAATCTTCAAGTAAAAATGAATTTTTAGCATAAGATTAAAAAATTTAATCCAAAAGACGATTTTTTAACCAAGAAAGTTATTTTGCGAAGAATGGAATAGTTAAGATTACGACCAAATAGATGATTCTTTAAGCAAGCGTATGCATTTTCAAGAAAGTAGTTTAAATTTCTACCAAACAGTGCAATTTTTGACCAATAAGAAACGAATAATTATCGAGTTTCTAATCAAAAGGGGAATAGTTATATTTTTAGGTAAAAGAATTCATTCTCTAATAAAAAAATAAATTTTCCACAAAATATTCAAAATTTTTAATCGAAAAGATGATTTTTAACGAAAATGATATATCTTTAACGAAAGAAATGTATTTTCAACAAAAAAGTTAATAACATTTTTTCTTTTTTGTTTCAGGTGAGTCAAAATTTACCACAGTATAACTACATAACATAGAACTTAGTAAGTATGCATAAATTTTAGACTTTTTCAAGTATAGCTTAAAAAAAGCTTGATCCTTATGATAACAATTTTACTTGTCTATTTACAAAAATTATTCATTTTTGCGTACAAAATGATGGCGGCATCATTTTGAAGTTTTCTTTTAAATATTTTCTCACAAATCAAAACCATGCATTTAATTTATTTAATTGGCTGCATAATAAGTATTGCCAATTAGTTGTCCATTATTTGTTGGTGAAACGAGAAAAATTCTACCTCAGCCTGGATTTGAACCAGGAAAGCCAGTATCAGAAGGGGCGTGGGAAAATATGAAATAAGCGTGGAGAAACAAAAAAGCGTGGGAAAATTTAGAAGGGGCGTGGGGAATATGATAAAGCGTTGGAAAGCAGGAGCCTAGGAAAATATGAAATAGCATGACAACAAAGGGAGGGGGGTGGGAAGATATGAAATAGCGTTGGCAAATATGAAATAGCGTTGGAAAATATGAAAAAGCGTGGGAAAATATGAAAAAGCCTGGGGAAACAGAAAGGGGCATGGGAAATATAAGATAGTGTGGGAAAATACGAAGGGGCGTAGGAAAATATGAAATAAAGTAACCAAAAACTGAAGGGACGTAGGAAAGTATGAAAAAAGCATAACAAATATTAAAAACATGAGAAAATGTAGAAAGGCCTAGGAAGAAAAGAAAGGGCAGTGGTAAAATATGAATAATTAGTGTGGGAAAATACAAAGGACCTTGGAAAAATATGAAATAAAATGAAAAATAGGCTTAGAAAAATATGAAAAAGGCATGAGAAAATATAAAAAGATAAAAAGGCGCGGGGGAAATTATGAAATAGTATTTGAAAATAGAAAGGGGCATGAAACAATCTAAAAGGAGCCAGGAAAAATATAAAAAAGCGTGGAGAAACAGGGAAAAGGCTGGAAAAAAGAAATAGGCGTGTGAAAATATAAATAGTGAGGGAAAATACGAAGGGGCGTGGGAAATATGAAAAAGCGTTGGCAAACAAGGAGCGTAGGGGTTATTCACAAAATACATGATACTTTTAGGGGGGAGGGGGTCTGCTGAGGTATTATTCTCCATTTTAAAACCAATGTAAAAAGTATCACGCAGGGCGGAGGGGGTCTGAAGGTCCTGAAAAATGTATCACGTATTTTGTGAACGGACCCGTAGGAAAATATGAAATAGCATGGTAATAAAGGAGGTGGCGTAGGAAGATATGAAATAATCTGAAAAATTAAGAAAGGGCGTGGAAAAACTAAACAAAAGAGCTTGGAAAAATATAAGAAAGCCTAGGAAATAAAGAAAGGGGCATGGGAAATATAAAATAGTTTCGGAAAATACGAGAAGGCAGCGGGAAATATGAAATAGCGTAACACAAGAAGAAAGGGGCCTGGGAAAAGATGAAATAGGATAGGAAAATAGAAAGAGGTGTAGGAAAATATGAAAAAAGCTCCGAAAATATGAAAAAGCATGGGAAAATATAAAAAGCGTAAGAAAAAAAGAAG